>VMDO01013758.1:0-56986 GCA_007922755.1 Pedetes capensis | reverse complement strand
AGTGTAAAATTAAAGTGAAGTTTATATAATTACTTTGGTCAGCTAGGTTTGTGGTATTTTTTGTTTGCTTTAAATTTTAACACTAAATTTTGTATAAAATATGACTTTATTTATATCAATATCACACCTTTTCAAATTTGCCTAGTATATACTTTACCTCTTAAGTATGAAGATGTTATTAAGGGATATATATGCTTAGATTTTCTATTAGATTCTTTTAATTAATGCAAATCTTAAAATAATTACCCTAGATACATTATATATAGAATCTTATTCTCAAACTCATAATAAAATTTTACAGAGAATCCTCATTCTCCTTAATGACAAATAATTGAGTAAAAGTAATTTTTATATTTTCTATTCAAATTTCATCATCATACTTTTAGTTGCCTGCAGCCATACCACTATGGCATCCAATCCCATCAGATCTCAGTAGCTAGGCAGGGTCAGGCCTGGTTAATACATGGATGAGAGACTGCTTGGGAGCACCAGGTGTTGTAGGCTTGGGAAAAGGACTCAGCCACACACTCCCAAAACACAACGAGCCATTGAAAACCCTAGGAATAGCAGAGAAACACTAACAATACTGTTTTGCCTATTGTATGTCGGGTGGCTGTGAGTTGGACATGGACTCCAGGGCACCTAACAAAAACAACTTTTAGCTAGAAAATTAGGAACGTTAAAAGAATAAAACAAAACAAAGCAAAACCTTAGGTCAAAAAGAAAACATAGGAAACAGAGATGAACATATTTCTGAGAGCTAAGCTGACCTTGAGTGAAGTATCCATCTCCTAGACAGCTTTCTTAGAAAATAAACTGTTTGGGGGAAAGGTATAAGTTAAAACTGTTTACTATGGTACTGAGGCAGCCAGCTGCCTTACATGTTGTTGTTGTTGTTGTTAGGTGCCGTCGAGTCGGTATCCGACTCATAGCGACCCTCATAGGGTTTTCAATGGCTGAGTGCTTCGGGATTGCCTTGGGAGTGGATTGCCAGGCCCTTCTCCCATTTTTGTGGTGCTGGGAATTGAACTTGGGTCCTCAGAGACTTCAGCACAGCGCTCTACCCACTGAGCTAAATCCCAGCCCTTCCTAAAGTCATTACCCAGCAAAAAACATGTTTCAGACAGCTTTACCTTGTATAGGACTTAGATCAGGAAAACAGCATTGCATGATGCTATTTGTTAAACAACAACAACAACAACAACAACAACAACAACGAACCAAACAAACAGAAAACAAAATTTTTAAAACTCAACTTCTTTTACCAGGGCTTCTACCATTGCTGTTTATGTGTTTGTTAGTTAATTTTCTTTTCCTAGCCTATGTACTATGTTACCTAAATTACTCAAATATGTGCCTCAAACTTGGCCTTCCGTCAATTTATGTTATCAAAGAAAGGCACTTTAAGGTATTGTAACTCATTGCGAATTAAAACAGAACACTTCTTAGGAAAGAAAAAGTAAAGGAATAACTTTTCTTCCTGAATGGCTTATAAGAAGGATTTCACTGAGATCTGCTTTGATCCTTGGAAACACAGCAAAGAAGTTCTTTACATTAAAAAAATGAGAACACACTCCCATTTTTGCCATGCTTATTTCTTTATTCATTTTGATCCTTTTTTATTCACTTTGCATGTTTTTGCTTATTTTCGTTCAGTTTATACCATATATTACTTTTGTAATATAAAGCAACTGTAGTCAGGGAGACATGTCTTTTGTTTGAAAATGAGAACTAAATCGAAAAATAAGATCTGTTACACCACCCTCAGTGGCTATGTTATTTGGCATATCTTTGAAACCTGAATAACATACTAGTGTGATTTTCTTATATTGTCTAATGAAAAGTTTGCAAGTGTATTTTCACTATATATTGTTCACAAATGCTTCATTGTCCCCTGACAAATGGTCTGTAGCAAATCTCTAAAGTCTTCTCTCGCAGTATTACAGCTTAAAAGATTCATGCCATCAAACACTGCACCTCAAAGCCTAATGTCTACTCTCCAAGTTTCAAATACTGTAGCCTAATAAAAATTTAAAGAGTAAGAGCTCCTCTCTAGGGAGCAGCTGTCAAGCATCTCTTGAAAGAAAGAAACATAAACAGCCTCTACCTAGAGCACCAATGTCTCATCTTTGAGAAAAGACATAGTAAGGGCAAGTATTTTTTAATAGAAAAAAATTCAAGTTATGCTATTTGATGTTAAAATGATGGGCTTTTGATCTCTCAATAACTGTGCATCAAAAAAATTCCAAATGTCTCAGGTGCATTTAGGAAGGGGAAATTAAAATCTTTATATATATAATATACCCACATATGCACGCATACATAAGTATATGCACACAAAAACATATACACAAATGTACACGTGCATCCACATATAAAATCTATTTGGAAGATGTGACAGTTTATTTTTCTCTTTAATGGCTTTCATAGTCAACTTTCTGTGCAAAGTCTGATTTATCCTGCCTGTAGTATATTGCATTAAGTCATGACTGCCCTGAAGACAAAACATAGTTCATTTTAGTTCAGCAGCATTTCACATTTTGCTGTCTTCTCAACACATTACATCAATGATCTTTCATTTATAATTTCTGGTTCAGTAAAATTCCTTGTAATAATATTCTTACATAAAAGCTTGATCTGAAAAGTCCCACACAGAAAAGACCAGACCACTCATTTTATATCACCTGTGGGATGATTTATTTGGGGACAGAGAACCCTAGCTTTAACTGGAAAGATCATCACTTTCTTCCACAGAAATGCAATCTCATTTTTTCCATTATAGTGTCTTAAAGTATACTTTACAATTTAATTTTAAAAATTACATGATTTAAAGTGAATCTTTACAAATAATATTGAGTATTTGTATTTACCAGTGTAAGTGGTACTATAGTATAAAAATAAAGTTTATACAATTAGTTTGGCCCGCTAGCTTTGCTCTATAATTTTATTTAAAATTTAGGATAGGATAGTTCAGGATAGATGTTCTTTATAAAACAAAGCATAAACTGTCTCATTTTGTCATCTACTTTCTGTCCAGAATACCTTCTGCTGACATCTGCTTTGAGAAGGAAAAACTTCCATCTTCTAGTTCCAGACTCCTTCCTGATCTTCTAATAACCTAACACTGAAAGGAATTAAACTGGGACTGTAAGGAATTAAAAATCATAGTTATAATCAGGGAATGATGCCTGGGAATGGAAAGTCACTGAGGCAGAAAGTCAGAAGGCAACTAGTTGTATCCCCTGAGTTCTAGCTAGGCCAGATGCATTTCATATCCTTAAGTTCCATTTTTTAAAAAGAAGAATAGAAGACACACCCAACAATCACATGACAATTAATCTTTAGGTAGAGACAAAAGGATCAATGCCCTTCTAACCCTATTCGGTGAGCATACAGGTACCCTCTAAGTAAGGACCAACCTATTGACAGCAGCCCAGATTACACAGTCCAAAAAAGGGGCCATAAAAACCCCAGGCAATAGCCCACTTTGGCTACCTGCTCAGGATCCCCTCCATGCTGCAGAGGTATTTTCTTTCTTCTCCTCTAATAAAACCATTTCATTTTGCTTCCTCTCTGTGATTTGTGATTTTATTCTTGGGTTTACAAGCCCAGGAACTTTGCATCAGACAACTCCAGTAACCACACCATTTAGTGAAGTTGATTACCTTTAAAACTTTGCCGTGAGCCATTAACCACATTTAAAAATGAATCACAGTTGCGTTTTATTTTATTTACATTGTGAATGACTCTTGTGGATGCCAAAGACAATGCTGTTGTTGCTGCTGTTGTTGTTGTTGTTAGGTGCCCTCAACTTGGGTCTGACTCATAGCAACCCTATATATAATGGACAAAACACTATCTGACACTGTGACATTCCCAGCACTATGTCATTGCTTCTCTGCTATTCATAGGGTTTTTGATAGCTGATTATTTTGGGAGTGGGTTGCCAGGTCCATCTCCCAACCCTACAGCACCTGGTATTCCCAGGTGGTCTCCCATCCAAGTACTAACCAGGCCAGACCCTGCTTAGCTTCCGAGATCTGCTGGGATTGGATGCGACAGTGATAAGGCTTCAGGCAGCTATTGAGTATAGTCTTTTAAACCTTAAAAAATTAATATTAGCTGGGTGCAGTGGCATAGGCCTATAATCCCAGCAAATTGGGAGGCAGAGGCAGGAGAATCTCCAGTTCAAAGCCTGAGGCAGTCTGTGTAATTAAGTGAGACCCTGTCTCAAAAAAGTTAAAAAATGGGTTGGGGGTGCAGCTCAGTGGTCCAGCAGTGCAAAGCATGCAAGCACGAGGCCCTGGGTTCGATGCCCCAGTACCGCAAAAAAAAAAAAAAAAAATTAATATGAGATCATTGAGAATTGAAAATGTGACTATTATAAAGCAATTTTAATTAAAGTTTTAAAACTTTTAGAGTTCAAAATGCAAGTTTCCTGGGTTTTTTTGTTTGTCTTCCCAGTGCTAGGGATCAAACTCAGGGCCCTGTACATGGTAGGGCAAGCACTCTGTCACCAAGCTATATCTCCTGCCTGCAGCTGATTTTTAAAAATGCATCATGCCACAACATACCATTATCTTATTCTGGGGTCATGTACCAACTTCAACTAAATTTAAATTTAATCCAATTATAAACATTTCAAAGATGTTTTCTACTTTAAAAAACTAAAAGAATAAAGAGTAAATCTGAAAGTGATTATTAAATAATAGAGTTGATGTTAGACACCAAGAAATAATCACCAAGACCTCCAGTAAGACTCTATGCTACTTTTGGTAATACTTGCCTTGTACATAAAATGCTATGTGTATCTGCAGGTTTTTAAATGAGTGTGAGAAAGTGAATATCACTATGTTTACCTTCACATTTTTTTTCCAAATGTAAGGGAATTTGAGGTTAATGTTACCCTTGGAATGTTACCTTGCTGCCATGAGGTACAACCACCACACGGACCACAGTCTTATAACATGCGACTCTCAAATTTGTCAAGACTGCAAATTGTGGCAAATTCTATACAATCCTGAGGAAGAGACTAGTGCAGGAGTGGCAATGATAGCTAAGATTCTTTAAGGAAGTGCCATTTAAAGTAAGGCTTGACCATCAATAGTCAGCTCACAGAAGAGCTTGATGGCTTGTGTAGGGCAGCAGTGCCCAGCCTTTTTGGCCCCATGGACTGATTTCATGGAAGATAATTGGATTGGGGGAAAGGGCAGGATGATTCAAACACATTACATTTACTGTATTGATAAAGATCAATCTTTGCTTGTTCACTCATCATTCACACCAGTACCAATCTGTAGCCTTGGGAATGGGGACCTCTGGAATAGAGGACCAGAGCTGGTATGTTAATGCTGCCTGGCACACAGTGAAAGAGACAGAAAAGAGAGAGGAGGTGAAATTGAAAAGGTAGGAAAGATCGTGCCAAATATAATAGTGACTATCAAGAAACATGCATTTTATTTTAAATGCTTGACAAGCTTTTGGAGACTTTTGAAAAAATAAGTGACTTTATAAATTTTAAAATATGATCATATTACCTGCTATGCAGATAACAGATGAAAAACAGAAGTGGATAGTTTAGGATTATCTTATAAGTGTTTGGTTTTCTTTGGTGGGGATGAAATGAAGTAGATTTTAAGTACCCTCCACCTTTAAATATTTTGTGGTTTTACTGAAATTGGAGAATTGTCTTTCAAAGAATCCTCAATACATTAAATGTTGTTCAGATGAAGTTTGTGCATGTAATGGGATAGATAGAGATATAAACATATTATATACCTTTTAAAATGTATGAAAAATATCTAGTACATTTGGGATAACTTTTGTTTGTTTTTTGCGGTACTGGGGAGTTGAACCCAGGGCCTCATGCATCTTTTATGTTTTTTTGCAAGCACTCTACCACGGAGCTGCATCCCCAGTCCATGTTTTGCTTTTTATTTTGAGACAGGGCCTTCGTAAGTCATGCAAGCTGCCTCTGGCCTCAGACTCCTGAGTTGCTAGGATTATAGATGTGTGCCATCTCACTCAGTCATTTGGAATAATTTTAGATGAAAATTTTTCTTCAAATATTTTATAGCTTTAGTTAAGCAATTTTTACTCACAGTGGTTATAATTGGCAATTCAGAAGAATAAAAAATTAGAATTGCTTGGGTTGAGTACTTTGAATGTTACTTATGATAAAAATCTTATAACAAATTTCTGATATTATATTTGATACACAGAGATTTTCTATACCAATATTCTTTCCTTAATAGCCATCTTCTTTTCTAGTCACATTATGAGCTACAAAAAAAATTTATATGAATATCCATGTTGTCTTTTTTCTTCAGCTTGTAACTGAGTTGTGGGGTATGGAAATAAGTCTTTTGTCCATGTATAGTACAGAAATCACTTAAAAAACAAAGAAGGAACATTGAATGCTCCAAAGACTTTAGGAAAATCTGGCTTCTGTTTAATGCACACATGGTTTAGACAGCACATTTTGTCTAAGTCAGTCCCTCAGCCCTTAATGCAGAAACCTTTGTAGAACTAGGTTGCACAATGAAAATCCATCAATATAACATAATGATCCAAATAAATTTAATACTGCACTGACAGAGCTGCGTGTGTTTTCTGAAGACTAAAGATATACAAAGAATATTTTATAGATCCATTAGAACTTAATTTGTCTATGATAAGTTCTTATGAGTAAATTATTTCGGGGCATAAGTGTGTTCTAAGTAGAGATGTGAGGACAATTCAACATTCTCGAGAAATAAATGCAAATACATAGCATAGCAGAGATGTCAGAAAAAGTTGTAAAAGTTCGTGTTCCTGGTCAGCATCCTCACCACAACAGCAACCATCTCAAATGCCCACAGCAGTGAGCAGGAGGTCATGAAGGCAGAAAGTAAAATTTAATAATAACAAGTATAGCTGTATTTATTGACCAACAGCAACTTATCTGTTGATGGACATTTTTCCTAAGTTACAATGTGAAAACAATGCTTTTAAGGTTTGCATGAGTGAAGTAAAGTGAGGAATTAACTTATTTTACCCAACTCAATTATTTCACAGTGTAAAGGCCAACACTTTTGAATATATGATATTGCAGTGCTACCCTTTTAGAGATACTCACTTAGACAAGAAAAAGGGAATTAAGGGAGAAAGATGTTTCTGGCCTTGGGAGAAAATGCCCATGATTCTGGGCATTCCAAGGTAGAGAAGAGAGTCTGCTGTTGTTAGATGCCTTCGAGTCATGCCTGACTCATAGTGATCCTTACAGGGTTTTCACTGGCTGATTGTCTTGAGATTGCCACATCCTTCTCCCATTTTTGCATTGCTGGGAATCGAACTTGGGACCTCAGAGACTGAGCTAAATCCCGGGCCCAGAAGAGTGCCTAGCATGGGAGAAATGGAGACTCCTGGCCTACTCATCGAGTGCTGCCCCATTGATAGGACTACACTAGGTGGCATAACTATTGCACTACAATGGCCAGCACACTACAAAATTTTTGTTTCAGATTTTCTATTTTATTTTTATTGTTGTTGTTGTTGTTGTTGTTATGTGCTGTCGAGTCAGTATCCGACTCATAGCGACCCTCATAGAGTTTTCAATGGCTGACTGTCTCGGGATTGCCTTGGGAGTGGATTGCCAGGCCCTTCTCCGATTTTTTGCAGTGCTGGGAATTGAACTCGGGACCTCAGAGACTGCAGCGCAGCGCTCTACCAACTGAGCTAAATCCCAGCCCATTTATTTTTATTAGAGTTTAATTTTTGGTTATTTGATCTTTCCCTATGTCATTGTATTCTCTAATATCTGTTACTGCTGTTAGGTGCCCTTGACTTGGGTCTGATTTACGGCAATCCTCGGAGGATTTTCAATGGTTGATTGTTTTGGGATTGCTTCGGGAGTGGACTGTCACATCTTTCTCCCATTTTTTGCCATGTTAGGAATCGAACGTGGGTACTCAGAGAGTGACTAATGTTTTTGCTTCCCTGTACTATCTGCTCCAAATAAAATTAGTGATTTGCCATCTCTTCCTAATATATACTTCTTGCATCTCTGAGAGATCTTAGTTATGTCCTTCAAATATAGCTGCAACAGCTATCAAATAAAAGACTGCAGTATCCGTATGGTATCATAGTAGGTGATGCTGTGTGACTCTCCTAGTTCTGGTTCACTTACAGCCCGTGCTCCCAACATAGCCCTGGGAACATGGGATTGGCTCTAGAGCAGTGTTTCTAACACAGGGACAATTTTAGTTTATAGGACACATTTGTCAACGTCTAGGGACACTTGTTTGTACAACATAGAGGGAACAGAGGTCAGAAATACTGTGAAACATTCCACAAGACAGCCCTTCACAGTAAAAAATTTAGTCACAAAATGTCCTCTGGTTTGAGATTGAGAAATCCTGTATAAGAGGCATTTGTTTCACCATCAACTTTGCTGAAACACAATAAACTTGATATTAAAAATAGGAGGGACAGAATTAATTCTTTGTAGCTGCCAATATACTTGCACTTAACATGCTAACAATGTTCACTGTACAGACTTACTTCTGATAACCTTCCATTGGATGGATTTTTCCAGTTTACAAGTTTGTAATTTTGTTCTTGCTACAGAGGTGAGTACATTGTGACTATTTTGCTAAGTTTCGATTGTAAAGGATAAAAAGACAGAAACAAATAATGCTTTTAAGTTTTTTTCTGGAATGGGAGAGGAAAATGATAGATATTATCAACCACTAATCATTGAAATGGAGTGACTTAAAAATTCATATTTTCCTATAAATAAACTCAAGTCTCTCTTGGCAAAATCAATACCTCTGTAATTCAGCATTTTTCTTTTTCCTGCCTGTATACACTCAAAAGCTCTCAAATAAATTTAGTATCCCACCCCAGTGATGTGCTTGTCTATGTTTTTCATGGTACTCAATGTCTTTAGTATCTGTTCTTTTTCATTATTATCAGATGTCCTAATTTTGACTTGTAATTCATTTCCAATATCTTTGGAGATACTTGAGTTAAAATTCTTACATTTTATTTAGTTCATCAATATTTGTTCAGTGACTGTATCATTTTCACAAAGTGGTGATAAGCTTGAAGGCCATAAAAATTTGCCCTAACTTTCCTTACAGTCAAGGATGTCTATAATTTGATATGCAAATTAATAAAAGCATGTTAATAACTAGTAAACAAAGCAGAAAAATACACAAGATGGCAACAGAATAAATGTTCAAAATACAGAAGTCACTCCCTTTTGTGAAGCAGAGGTGCATAAAGACTTTGGGATAAAGTTGACTACTGAGACGTAGGTTTTTAGGAGGTAAAGAAGTCAGAGGAAAAAGATATTTCAAAGAATGGCATGAAGAAAGATGTAGAGTTAAGAGAGAATAGTTAAGTTTGGGTTACAATAGATAAGTATTTTGTGGTAGGCATTATTAGTGGCTTACTCTATAGTTCTGACTAGGTCATGACTGTGTGATCCAATTCTGGCCAGCAGAACCTTGGGCAACATGAGGGTGGTTAATAGCACTCTGAAAGTTTTTGCTTCTTATCAAATTTAAAAATAAGAGTGCTAGATAAGTTCATGCCTGCTTAATGATATTATGACTTAACTTTCTTATTTACCTGCTAAGAATTTGTTCACTGTATACTTGTAAATAAAAGTATTCTAATTGATAAAATGGTCAGATATGACTGGAGAATTAATATATATAAAAAAGAGTAGGGAATTATATTAAAATGAGATCATGTACTATTGTAAATGTTGGAATGGTACAGTGCAACTTGCACTTCATTTGGTAGAACTATGGAGGGTTTATAATACAGAATATAATTGTGGAAATATGTAATACAAATAATAAATGCTTCACCTTATTGCTTATCACTCGCACTTATACTTGGGCTAGGCACATAATAAATGCTAGGCAAATATTTGATGAATAATGTTGTTGTTGTTGTTAGGTCCCTTGAGTCATGTCCAATGTATAGTGATCCTCATAGGGTTTTTCAATGGCTGATTATTTTCGGGATTACTGTGGGGGAGTGGATTGCTATGTCCTTCTCCCATTTTGTAGTGCTGGGAATCGAACCAGGGACCTCAGAGACTGCAGAGCTGCACTCTACCAACTGAGCTAAATCCCAGTCCCTGATGAATAATATGAAGGAATTAAATCACACAAATAATTACTACAGAAATTTCAATAATTCTTAATGGCATACTGTCTTTGACCCCTATTTAATAATTCCATTTAGATTTATATCAAGTAAAACGTATCAAAGTACATGTAGAAGAGTGGATGGTGTATGTACCAAACAGATTTATATACTTAAGTGGTAGGACACAATTAAGTGCTAGTAAAATTCAGTTTTGCTGCTTGAGTATTACATATATGTTACTCAAGATGAATTTAAAGAAAGATAGGCAAGAGAGCAGGAAGGAGAGAAAAAAAAGTAGGATCATGTTAATTTGGCATATATATCCAAAGTAGCAGAGGAGAATACATTGCATACTTATGTGTATTCGTACACTTGTAAGTAATAAAGGACTGATCACTTAGATATGCCTGTGGCTATAGCACTGTGGCATCAGATCCTGTCAGATCTTGGAAGTTAAGCAGGGTCAGACCTGGTAAGTACTTGGATGGGAGACCACCTCGGAACACCAGGTACTATAGGCTTTGGAGAAGGACCTGGCAACCCCCTCCCAAAAATCAATCTGCCATTGAAAACCCTATGAGTAGCAGAGAAGCACTGACAATCCTTTAATCTGTTGTATGTAGGGTTGCTATGAGGTGTACAGTGACTCGATGGCGCCTAACAACAACAACAAACAACTTATACCTTACCACTTCTAAGCAAATGTATGGCTTTTGTAAGACTATCCAGGACAAATTGTGTCTGCTTTTGAATAAATCTAAGCTGCAAAACTGAACAGAAAGCTGACACATACGTAAGTGACATGTTTTTCTAAGGCCCTATTTTTTTAACTAGAAAAAGGGATGCAACATGTACAAATGGGAAACACCTATCCATCCTAACCAAATTGGAGACAGCTAATGTTTTTCAGTGACAAAATTAAAAATTCATTGTTTCAGTTTAGTAGCTGGAAACCATGCTATGTCACGTTCTTCTTTGAATGACACACATTCTTTTGTAAAAGCATTCTTTTGCTAAATGCACACCAGCATGTTGGTAATTGGGGCATGCAAATTTGTTCTGCAACTAAGAACAAGAGGAGGTTTTAGAAGCTATTTTAATATGGTGGTACATTTAGGTTTAAAGCACAATAATATTCATGTCATTCTCATGTATTATTCATATGCAATGTTTGATGTGGAGGCCTTTTCAAATATATTAAGAAACTCTTATTCACAATAATCTAATTAATTCTCACACTCTCCATTCCTCTGGCTTTAGCAAGTGTGAATCTTCAGGCTGAATTCTATCACAGGTTCTAAAATGGCACCTCATAAGCCAGATCCAGCCAGCAAAGTGCTTTGTTTGGCCCATACAGTGTTAAAGTTTTTTTAAAAAATTAGTTTTCAGAACCTAAAAATAGGGATCTAGCACGCAAAAATTCAAATTTTTTTAGTCTTTTTTGGGGAAGAAACAATCAGAAGAGATGGCAACAATTAGCCTCCAATTCTGTGGGACAGTCCTTTGCTGTAGCTGTGTTGACCTGCAGGTGGGGCTGTTGCTCTCTGAGTTCACCATGCTCAATAGCAACGGATTCAGTTCCATTGGTCTAAAGGGGACTTTGCTGGCTCCTGGAATGTTGACAGGCGCTATCCATGACATCCTTCCACAAACTCAAGTTCAACTCAATAATCTAGGGTTTAGCAGCAGTTGACATAAATAATAGTAATAATAATAATAATAATAATAATAATAATAATAATAAATTAGCTAAAATGAGAATGCTATTTCTATAATGAGATGAATGGGGGAACTGATCTCAACTACCAAAGAAGTTTGTTGGATATCTGTATATAGAAACCATAATAAAGAAAAAAGTTGTCAATGTTGCTTGAAAAAATTATTTTTCATCTTTGTTCATGCATAGTTTTCATGATCTGAAAGTTATTCTCGCAAACCTGGTTTATGTTAACTGTACTAAGGAAAATGATATATCCCATACTGAAGCAGGATAGAAAAAAAATCAGGACAGGGGAAGGAAAGGCCTTCTCTCATCCTTGGAACTGGTCTGTGTCTTATCAGCTGAGATTCTGGCACAATCAGAAGAGAAGGCCTGCCATGAGAGCTGCCTCCAAGGCTCCCCTAAGAATCTCACCAAACCAGATGATGGATTATAATTAAAGTTAGCAGACCTAGGTCATTTCCTAATGACTAGATACAGTAGGACTTTTCTGAACTTTCTCCATCTAGGCATTTTAACAATGCTTCTTTTTTAAACCTGTAAATCTACACCAGACATCCACTGGGACCCTGTTGAGCAATATAATTTCAAAAGCCCCAAATCATACATATATATATATATATATATATATATATATATAGCCATTATAAAGACACCAACACACCTCTCTCTCTCCACATCCATGCTCACTCTGGAAGCATGTACTATCTCTCACGCCTTTATCTAATAAACTTCTAACTGCTTCACTCTCTTACTGACTCATCCTAAAATTCATTTTTGTGGTGGAGCCAAGGACCTGACATCTCCCCTGAGTGTTGGCCCCAAAAGGGGAGCTCTTCAGGGAAGGCAGTAATGTTGGGGTACAGCACTCCTATACCCACTGACAATATTAGAGATTATTTTTGAATGTCCAACTTGTCATTCAGATTTCAGTTAAAATTTTATGACAAATTTTATTTTAATGACCTTCAAATGCTCAAAGGTATTTTCCTTGATTTAAAAATTTAAACTTAACATTCTTAACAATGGCTAACATTTATTGAGCTGTTATTACTGATTATAAAATTGTTCTGATAGCTTTATTTAGCAGTACTCTGACCCGCCCCCACCCCCGCCCCCAATCCATGGTGGATAAGCCTCCAGGGGAATGCCAAAAACCATAGGTAGTACTGAATTCAATATATGCAATATATGCTCGGTCTTTTCCTATACATACATACCTATGATAACAGGTTTTCCTTTGGCCTGTCTGAATTGCCAACATCACTACTCTTATGTTTTTGGGCTATTATTAAGTAAAGAAAGTTACTTGAAAATGAGCACTGTAATATAGGGACAACTGATTTGAAGACAGCTATTGTTATGGTTGACGTCTTATATGTCCCTCACTGTTCCTGTGTTGAAGGTTTGGTTCCCAGTGCAGCAGGGCTTAGAGGTGAGGCTCTTTGGGAGGTGATTGGACCATGAGGTCTCTGACCTTATGAATGGAATAATCCATCTTTGGATTTGTAACTTAATGGGTTCTAGGGAGGTAGTGGAAACTTAGGAAGTAGAGCCTCACTGGAGGAAGTAGGTCATGGGGGCAGTGCCTTTGGAGGGTATTTTTTGTCCCCAACCCTTCCTCCCTCTTTTTTTGCCTCCTGGCCACCATGAGGTGAGCAGCTTTGTCCTACCACATGCCCCCAGCCATGATGTTCTGCATTGCCACAGGCCTAGAAGCAAAGGAGCAAGACAACCCAAGACTGAAATCTCAGGAACCATCAGCCAAATAAACCTCTCCTCTTCTCAGGTGGTTTTGTTAGATCACAGTGAAGGGAAGCTAACACAGCTTCTAAGTCACTAATGGACAGGTAGCTTCTGCAGCAAGCATTGTACAAAGGCGTGACTCACGTCCCAAGCGGGACAGAACAGAAATGAGTGAGCTTTCACCACACTGCTCAGGGTAGCATGTATTTTTAAATGTTTAAATTGTTTTATTTTTCTGGAATTTTCTCTTTAAGACTTTTCAAACTACATTAGATGCTGGGTAAGTGAATCAGTATAAAACAAAATCATGAATAAAGTGGGGCTACCATACACAGTATCACATTCAACCACCAGAAATCATATGAAGTATATGGTATCACTATCCTAGTTTTACACACAGATATTAAAAAACTTGCCTAAGGTTGCTTCTTAACAGTTTAAAATTATTTACTCCGTGAAAATTATATATATTCTGCTTATACACTAAAGTGATTTTATAGATATATGCATATATTGTGCATCAGTCATGTTTTTAGCCATTTCAGCAATGTGAAATAAAAGAAGAAAAGAGAGGGAAGGAAGGAAAGAAGAAAAGAAGGAAGGAAGGAAGCAAAGTAGGAAGGAAGGAAGAAAAGAAGGAAAGAAAGAAGGAAGAACAATGGACAGAACAGTAGAGTAAAATAAACAGAGTAGGTTACCAGTATACTTAGGTACTTTCATTTATTCATGGCAAATTTTGATTCAGCAACTTCTGAAGCAGCTGTAAGTTTTATGTGTATGTACACACATCTGTGAGTATCAATACATGGTATGCACACACTAGTGGCCATGAAAAATGTCTTTCCTATTGTTAAATTTTCCCCAAAAAGTTTAAAACTCCTGCACTATGATATATTGCCTCCTACTATTACGGCTTGCAATATTTAATAAAATTCTGTTAATATTTTAAGTAGAAGTGAAGTTTAGATTTAAGCATCTTTTTCAGTACATCATTTTCTTTTAGCATTACAGTGCAAAAACTTTACTAAAATATATTACAATTTTGTAAATCAAGAATAATGGCCTTGTCTTAGACTTTTAGGGCATTAGCTAGTCTTCTACAAAGGATTATTGTATTGGTGTATAATCAAATGTGATACAAAATGCAAATGGCAATGTCAGAGATAAGATTGATGGCTTGTTTAAAAAAACAGTTTATCTATTTCTCCAATGCCTTTATATTTAACTGTTTTGTCCAGTATTTTATATTGAGCACCTACTTTCTTTTTACAGATACAAGTAGGCACTAGTGAACCTGGTGGCATTGCTTTATTTGGCTTTGTAAATGTGTAGCCAGCAAATAATGTCTGCCATGAAGAATTTATTAATAAATCCTAAAATTGTGTCTGCTGGAGGAAAACAAACACACTTGAGGTTAAATGACTGGCCACAGTTTCATACTTAGACTATACCTCTGTGGTTGTACCATAGAGCATATTACGAGGAGGGCTTTAGTCCCCACAAGTCCCCATCAGTACTTCATAAACAAAGCTTAAACAAATAAACAAGGCTATCTTTCATTGTACTTCAGATCTCTTCTGCTGGCTGAGACTTGGTCAGCTGACACCCAAATCTGAGCTGCTGTTCATGCTTCACCACCACTAAGCACTGAATCCATTTGGAACATGGATCATGAGAGGTGATTTCTCTTTCTTTTTTAATTTTTCTTACTTTTCTTTTTTCTTTTCCTTTTTTTCTTTTCTTTTCTTTTTTCAGTACTTGGGGGTGGAATCTAGGGCCTTTCACATACTTTTCAAGTGGTCTACCACTGGGCTGTACCATTTCTTATTTCTTTTGTGGCAATCCACTCCCCAAAACAATCCCTAAACAATTAGCCATTGGAAACCCTATGAGTCGGACTCAACTCAGCAGCACCTAACTTTTTTATTTTGAGTCATGATCTCACTAAGTTACACATATGCCTCTTACCTCAAACTTGCCATCCTCCTGGCTCAGTCTCCTGAGTTGCTGGGATTATAGCCATGTGCTACCATGCCCAGTGAGGTGAGAGATGATATCTTTTAGAAAATCAATTGCATATTACACTGGAATAATAATTTTAATGTTATGGACATACATTAATTACAACACCTTTGTTTTCTGCCATTCTCTTCACTTTTGGGTTTATAATGTGAATGGTGTTCTTTTAATAAAATAAAATAAAATGAAACTCTAACAGTGACTTCAGTTGTCTCCCTGTCCTTTGTAGTCTTTTGTTGTTGTTGTTACGTGCTGTTAAGTTGGGTCTGACTTATAGCGGCCCCCTATATAAGAGAATGAAACACTCCCCAACACTGTGCAATGCTGGGCACTATATCTGTGCTTCTCTGTTATTTATAGAGCTTTGAATGACTGATTATTTCTGGAGTGGGCTGCCAGGTCCTTCTCCCATTTTTGTGGTACTGGAGATCGAACCCAGGGCCTCAGAGAGTGCATAACAGCTCTCTACTAACTGAGCTTTGTAGCCTTTAGCAATTTGTAAAGTTTTTATTAAATAGTATTTAGGTGATAATGTTTATTGTACATTTATACATATTTGTTGAATACCAAGAATTTGGTAGAGCGCATAAAACTGTATGTTCCTCACCCTGAAAACAGTTTCAGATGGTTAAAGGCATTATCTTGTCAACCCCTGCCTCTTAAACTTCTTGCCATGTTTTGGTTCTTTGCCCTCTTATCTCTTCCTAGAACACACCCAGCTGATCCCACCTTGGGGTCTTTGGATGTCTTCCCCTTGTGTAGAACATTCTGCTTTGCAATGCTCACATTTCTAGTGCAAAGGAGTACCACTTATTTAAAAAGCAGAAAACAAATACGGAAAATTTCAGATAACACACTTTATGACTCAGAAACTCCACATGTGACTACATTCCAATGGAGAGCTGCTTACACATATGTGTCAGGTTAAAGGCAGGACCAAAAACGAACAGAACCATGTTAGCTATAATAGCGCTCAAACAGAAAAAACAATTTAAAAATAATCCAAACACCAACGAAGAGCATTGCAGACAAATATACTGTGATGAATTCATACAGTGAAATATTATACATAGAATTGAAGATAAGTGAATACGGAACAGAATGGATGAATATCAGAAACAAAGTGTAGAGTCAATAAAGCCAGTTATAGACACAGGTATAATTTGACTTATGTTGTTGTTACTGTTGTTAGAAGCTGTGGAATCATGTCTGACTCATAGCGACCCTCATAGGTTTTTCAGTGGCTGATTGTTTCGGGATTGCCTCGGGAGTGGATTGCCACATCCTTCTCCTAGTTTTGCAGTGCTGGGAATTGAACCTGGGACCTCAGAGACTGTAGAGTGGTGCTCTACCAACTGAGCTAAATCCCAGACCAATTTCACTTATACAATATATTAAACATGCAAACTGAATTATATGTTTTAGTACAGACATATGCAGCAAAATCTAGGAAAACTGAGCAACTGATAAGCACAAAATGAAAAAATAGTGACGAAGTCTGAGGGTGGCATGTGGAGGAGCTGAGATCAGAAGAGTATATAAGAGCCTTAAGTGTCTTGTTTCTTAAACTAGATTTTAAGAACTTGTGTGGTTTAGTTTCATATATGTGGTATATGATGCTACAAACAACATAATAATGTATTAAATAATATATTTTATGTGTTTAATATTTAGAAATTATAACAGCATCAGTCCTTGCATATTGCATCTAGTTTTATTTTCACATAACTTCCATTATCGAAGTAACCCTATTAATTTACTACTGCTCTGTTTATTGCTTGCCTCTCTCCCCAAGGTTCACAAAACCTGGTACCTAATCTCTTTGGTTCATTGCTCCGGATAAGAGAATGCCTAGCAATTATGAGGTGCTAAATATATGTTGGAAGAAAGATGTGGTAATCTACTCCAGAAACAATCAGCCCCTGAAAACCCTGGAGAGTTGCTAAGAGTCATAGTGACCCTACATACAACAGGCGAAACACTATTGTTAGTGCTTCTCTGCTATTCATAGGGTTTTCAATGGCTGATTGTTTTTTAGGAGTGGGTTGCCAGGCCCTTCTCGCAAGCCTGCAGCAGCTGGTGTTCCTAGGCGGTCTCCCATCCACGTACTAACCAGGCCCAACACTGATTGGCTTCTAAGATCTGACAGAACCAGATGCCACAGTGGTAGGGGCCACAGATGTGTGTGTGTGTGTGTGTGTGTGTGTGTGTGTGTGTGTGTGTGTGTGGTGTACTTTATTTTTCTTTTTTCTTTTCCTTTATTTTCTTTTTTTTCTTTTTCTTTCTTTTTTCTTTTTTTTTTTTTTTTTGTACTTGGAGGTTGAATCTCGGGTTTTCCACATATTTTTCAAGTACTCTACCACTGGGCTACACCCCTAGACCTTTTCTTATTTCTTTTGGGAGTGGCAATCCACTCCCCAAAATAATCCCAAAACAGTCAGTCATTGAAAACCTTATGAGCGTTGACTATAAATCCCAGCAACTCTGGAGGCTGAGCCAGGAGGATAGCAAGTTTGAGGCCAGAGGCAGTCTGTGTAATTTAGTGAGATCATGACTCAAAATAAAAGAGTTAGTTAGATGCTGTCAACTCAAGACAGTCTCATAGTCAACCCTCATAGGGTTTTCAATGGCTAATTGTTTCAGGATTGTTTTGGGGAGTGGATGGCCACAAAAGAAGTAAGAACATGTATTTATTGTTGTTGTTGTTGTTAGGTGGTGTGGAGTCAGGTCTGACTCATACAGACCCTATGCACAACAGATGAACACTCCCTGACACTGTGCCATGCCCAGCTCTATACCAGTACTTCTCTGCTATTCATAGGGGTTTTGATGGCTGATTGTTTCAGGAGTGGATTGCCATGTCCTTCCCCATTTTTGTGGTGGTGGGGACAGAACCCAGGGCCTCAGAATGAGCAGAGCAACACTTGATATATAAGCACAATAAATCACGATTGGATATTTATTACAAATATAACTGCGGATTAGCGTGAAAGGACACTTGAGTACAAATGCATTTCCCTTAAAAGCCTTAGATGTGAGATTTGTTCAATAGGGTGTATGTTCAGCAAACCCAACCATGTTTCTCTCTGACAAAATTTTCTGTACATGAATCTACTGCTTTTCCTAGTCTACCTGACCACTGGCTTCTGTGATTTTATTTCTCTACAGGAGGCATTTTCGATTTTGGTATTTAAATGAATCCTCATATGACAAGATGAAAGATTAAGGAACACTTCAGCAACTCCTCTCATCTACCCCACCATTGGTTAGGAAAATTATTCGCAAATTTCCTGAAGGATATAATCCTATTCCTGTTAACTGCCTAAAAAATAATTTGCTTGTACTAAGAGCCTCTTTTCCTTGTTAATTTCTTAATGAAAATAGTGTAAAAACTATTACTTAAATGGCATGAAAAAGCCTGAAGTACTTAATCTAAAGGAAGACCAGAAAGATGTTAAGTGAACTGTAATGATAATTATAAAACAAGCTCAGAAGCCATTAAACAACATTTAACATGCACAGTTCAAAATTTTGCTTTTATTCAAGTTGAACAATCTGGCTTTATTTACTTTAGAAATGTATACTTGTGTTCCATAACTACATAGTACTGAATTGGCTTATGAGAAAACTAAATGCTCAACTTTAAGTTTTGCTTTAAATTTGCTTTTGGGATTTTCAACAACATGGGTACAATAAAAACTTGAAAAACCCAGGGAAAGCAATTACAGGCAAAAGAACAAGCCCAATGGATAACTTCAGTCCTGGGAAATACTATATTTTCCCAGGCAAGTCAAAACCCATGCTCTCAGAGAAATTTCAGGCCAAAGAGATTCTTCAGAAGTCAATGCCAGCCACTCTGATGGAAAAACCAGGGCCCTGACAAGGACTGACCTTGATGGAGTCCTAAGCAACCAGGGCTTTACCACCTTGGAAAAGAGGACCCCGTGATAAGCAGTGAAATCCTGCACTCTGCAGAGGGGACAGGCCTTCATTCAGCTCCAATAGGGGCTGCCCTCAAGGACCTAAAGCTGATGATGGTTTCCTGGTGAGGTCCATCTCAGGCAACTAAGAGACCTTCAGGGTGCCTTTGGATGACCCTTGATGTGGCAGGTATGAATATTAATTTTCTTTCAGATACTGGGGGCTTCATCCTCTGCCTTAATCAATTACTCATGACCCCTCCCTTAAGTAAATTTGTAATTGATGTTGATGAAAATGTCCTAAATCAAAAGATTCTTCTTTAGAAACTGTCTGGCCACCCACACATAAATGACATTTTATGGAGCCAGAAAGACATTTTCCCCCTTATACAGGGAAATGGACCAACAGACCTACATGCCTCTGCCTCCTGAAAATAGTGTGCAAACAACACACAATCAGATGCCTATGTATTACCACAGACCTAAAACAAAGGTCCCCACTACCTCAGAATCCCTGATGGAAGAGTCCCTACCAGGTCCTCTTGGGCAGACCATTTCAATAAAACTGCAGGGACATTCTTAATAAAACCTGCTCCTGCTGAGTCTCCACAGCTTCAAGAACATCCTGATGACAAAATTGCTTACACCTATGTAGGTCAAAGGTCTACATCCTCTCCAACAAGAGAAAAGGACATCATAAGACCTATGAGTAGTTGTAATCTTGATTCTTGTTTGAATTGCTCCTTGGTTTTCTTTCTTTTTTTTTTTTTCATTTAGGCATTGCTAATGTGATCATATATATCCAATGGCTACAATCTGGTATTGTTTTCTTTTTAATCTATGAACTCTAGACCTATTCTTGGGGTTAGTTTTTTATACTTTGCTACTCAATCCCCCACAAATCTGTCAGCTTATTATGCTATGGGGGCTGGTGTGTTACTATGATGCTGAAGGTGATCCTACTGGTATTTCAGATGACAGCAGGGCCACCCATGGTGGACAGGTTTCAGCTGAGCTTCCAGACTAAGACTAGGGAGAAGGACCCAGCAGCCCATTCTCAAAACAATTGTTGTTAGGTGCTGTGAAGTTGTGTTGGACTCACAGCAACCCTATGTACAACAGAACAAAACACTCCCCAACACTGTGCCATGTCCAACACTATGCCAGTGCTTCTGTGATATTCATAGGATTTTCAATGGCTGATTGCTTCAGAAGTGGGCTTCCAGGTCCTTCTCTTTAGCCTGCAGCAGCCAGTATTCCCAGGTGTCTTATTTTGTTGTACATATGTTGTACATATGTTATACTATATGTAGGATCCGACTCCATGGCACCCAACAACAACTCTATGAATATAAAACAATTAGTATGTTTTACAGCCCAAGAGATCTCACTCTCAAATGCAAAATCAAGATAATGGGCACAATTGTCCTACAAAATTATTTGACATTAGATATTCTTACAGCTGCTCAAAGGAAGCACTTGTGCCCTTATCAAATATTTGTATGTATATATTTCTGACATTGCTGCTAATGTCTTTTCTTCTCTTTGTAACTTACAAAAGCAAATCCAGAGTATGTCAGACACTGTACCTCTTCCTAGTGAAATGTTCTAAAAATGGCTCTCTGGATTATCCTGGTGTAAACTGACTATACCAGTAATAGTCATGGTTATCATAATTTTAATAGTTGGGCCTTGCCTACTAAATTGTTATTCTAACTTCATGTCCTCTCATTTATAGTCACTTCATCCTCAAATGGTGCTACAACAATCTAGTCTGATACACTTGAGTCTTCTTGACCATCCTCCTGAGCCTAAAAGTCAGAAAGAGTGGGGACCCTAAACCACTCTAAATCTCTTCTCAGTCAGAAGTAGTCAGAACCATCTATTGCTCACTCTCTTAAAAGATTTTAGGGTCCTAATCCTTGAGGAAGGAATGTGAAGTAGCTAGCTTAGCCATTAGCAGGCAATATGGAGGAAAGCGGGACTGAAAAGGGCTCCTGCCCAGCCGGGCTTGGTGGCACATGCTATAATCCCAGCAACTCAGGAGGTGGAGGCCAGAGAATCACAGGTTTGAGGTCAGAGGCAGCCTCTGTAAGTTAGCGAGACCCTGTCTCAAGATAAAAAAGTAAAAATGGGCCTGGGGGTTCAGCTCAGTGGTAGTGCCTGTGCAAAACATATGTGCAAGACCTCAGGTTCAGCCCCCCAGTACCACAAGAAAACCAAACCAAACCAAACAACAGAAACAACAAAATCCTCTTGCCATTCCACCATGAGGAATGAAGCCATGTGTCTCTGAAGACACTGGAAGGACACTCCTAATGGGTCCCATATCCTATCCAAGTACTTGATCCATTTACAAAGCAAAGACCCTAGGCCCAGATCAAACTAGGTACCCAGATCTGGGCATGCAGGGCTGATGTCACACTGGGTGTGCTCTAGAATAAAATGAGAAGGAACATGTGCCCACCATCTCTCTTCTCCTAGAAGCTCTCCTTCCACTCCTCTCTGCTGGTCTGTTCTCTCTCCCAGGACCACATACGCATCTCTCCCTTCTCTCAGGCCCACCATCTCTTCTATCTATCCATGGCACTCTTCCTTCTAAAAGGCTGCCTAACTCTTCTGTTCTCTCTGGCTTCTTTAGCTTCGCCTGGGGAAAAGAAACCTCATGCCAGTTCACCCAGGGAACACCGGTTGTTCACAACTTCTCTTCCAGGTTTTCCTAAGCTTTTCCAGGTGCCTCAGTTTTCCTTATAATTATTCCTTAAAGGTATAATATCTTTAATAAACCTATTCTATACTGTCTACTGCCTGCAGCCATAGCACTGTGGCCTCCGATCCTGTCAGATCTCAGAAGCTAAGCAAGGTAAGGCCTGGTTAGTACCTGGATGGGAGACTGCCAGGGAACACCAGGTGCTGTAGGCTTGGGAGAAGGACCTGGCAACCCACTCCCACAAATCAATCCGCCATCAAAATCCCTATGAATAGCAGAGAAGCACTGACGATAGTGTTTTACCTGTTGTATATAGGGTTGCTATGAGTCAGACACCAATTCAACAGCACCTAATGACAACAACAACAACAACAGCATACTGTCTACTAAAAAAGAGACACAATTGATAATGCTTTTATATAGAGATTAAAAATAAATGCCTAATATTATTCCCAAGAGTTGAATCATTAAATACATATTTTCACTATCACAAAACTCTATGAAAATCATTCAATTTTTAAGTGAATACTTAGGGAAAAATAAATTTAACCTGAAGAGTAATTTCCTCTTCAACGGTTTCCTCAAAATTCATTATTTGTAAAAGAAATCCTTGACTTGTTCTAAGAAAGAACAATTTGCAAGAAAGAAACCAAAGGAGATGCTGTCAACCAAGTGCAATTCAAGAACTTTAATGTTCCAGTAAAGAAGAACATGGTGTACAGTAATGGGATGTGACGGTCAGTGCAAGTTTGCTGTGGTTTGAACACTGTATCTGCCACCCATCCACAAGTAATATGGTATTCAGAGACTTTTTCTTTTTTCTTCATTTTTTAATCTACAAAATGGTGATAATAATAATAATAATTCCTAATTGTTAGCGCTTCAAAGGTCAAATAAAATAATATGTATAAAACGCTTAAGAACATATCCAGCATATATTGTATAATAAATTTTACTACTATTTATCTAAAATATGAAACTTTAAGTATGTGATTAACTTATAGTATTTAACTAAAGTTCTATGTGAAGAAATGATGACTATATTAGAAAATATGTATTTAAACTAGTCTTTAGGCTGCCGGGCACAGTGGTGCACACCTGTAATCCCAGTGGCTAGGGAGGCGGAGGCAAGAGGATTGCAAGTTTGAGACCAGAGGCAGTCTGCGTACCTTAGTGAGATCCTGTCTCAAAAAGTAAAAAAATGGGTTAGGGGTGCAGCTCAGTGGTCCAGCACTTGCAGAGCATGCAAGTGTGAGGCCTTGGGTTCAACCGCCATTACCACAAAAACACAAAAACAAGAAACAAAAAACCAAACCAAACAAAACATTTGTCCTTAGGCAATGAATATGTCTAAAGAATTTAGAAAATACACTTGAAATGACAGGGCCATGGGGGATGTGAACATGAACAATGTACAATGATATGCATGTATAGCAATGTCATAATAATACTAACTGAAAAATTACTAATAAAAATACCACTAAAATGTTAAAAAACAACCCAAGGTAAATGACTTATAAACTAATCCTCTTTATTGTAAAATGATATTGTATCCAATCCTAATGCTAGACTTTAAATTTTAAAAAGGTTTAGCAAACTATGTTGTTGTTGTTGTTAGGTGCCATCAAGTCGGTATCCAACTCATAGCGACCCTCATAGGGTTTTCAATGGCTGAGTGCTTTGGGAGTGAATTGCCAGGTCCTTCTCCCATTTTTGGGGTGCTGGGAATTGAACTCGGGGCCTCAGAGACTGCAGCACAGCGCTCTACCCACTGAGCTAAATCCCAGCCCATAATAATAAATGTGTAGCCCAAGCTGGCCTCGAACTCGTGATCCTCCTGCCTCAGCCTCCAGCATGCATTGTTCACCAGTGTGTGCTACCACAACCGGCTAGCAAACTATAGATGTTGGAAAAATATGAATTTTAGTGTTTGCTTACTAATATATTTTATTTTTCTAATAGATAAAAATACACAGAAACATATTCCAGGAAGTACTATTCAAGGAAATAGTAACTTTTAGCAGTGATTCCCAAACTTTGTTCAATAGAACATATGTTCTATGAGACAGAAATTAATGAATGTTTAAGATAAAACAAGGTTCCGTGGTCAAATTCATTTGGGAAATTTGGCTTTGTTAGTTATCTTTCCATTGTTGTAGCAAAATACCTGAGAGAAGTCAGCTTAAAGGAGAAAGAATTATTTTCTCCCATGGTTTCAGAGGTTTCAGCCCATGGCCATTTGGTTCCATTGTTCCTAGGCCTATGGTGAGACAGAACATCATGGCAAGGAGTGCTTGGTGGAGCATACCAGCTCACTCATGGTAGTCCCAAAGCAGAAAGAGAGAGAGGAAGGAAGGGGCTTGGGACAAGATATATTCTTCAAAGGCACAGCCCAGTGACCTACTTCCTTCAGCTAGGCCCTAGCTCCTATAGCCCATTCAGCTCTGAACTCATCAGTGGATCGATCCATTGATGATATTAATGCCTTCATGATCCAGTCACCTCTCTGTAGAGCACCAAGTCATCAACACGAGAGCTTTTTGGGACACTTTATAGCCAAACCATAACACTACCACATTACATCTTTTTAATGTTCAATTAACTAATAAGTCCTACCAGAAACTCCCTGTTTAACTTAGTCACATATCTTTGTACATCCTATAAAATAACCTAAGTTGATTTAATCATCAGCTGTATTTATCATGGAATCAATTAGTGCATAATTGACTTTGGAACTGTTTTGTTACTTTAGAGAAAGAAAATGTAATAAAATAAAAATTATTACAGTTTTTATTCAGCTTTACTATTCCAGGTTAATATCTTGACTCTTCTAATTTTAATGATTAAATTATCATCATTTTAAGTACTTTACACATCTTCTTTTCTATTAACTAATAATTGCTGGGCACATAGAAGTAAGCTTTATATGATTACAACTACATAGATATTTATTGAATTGCTGTGAAGTAAATACTGTTTTGTTAAGAGTAAAAATAATTTATATCTAATTTGTAGCTATTTTCTTAGATTGAATTAAAAATGATGAAGAAAAAATATTAGAGCTCAGTCCATCAGATAATTATTCTTTTGAAGGACATTACAAATGTATCCCATTCTTTGTAGGAGAATGAAGAGTCAGCAGTCACCTTCATGTGCTACCTCCCCACTCGAACACAGAGAAATTGGTTCTCCACCTCACAAGGTTAACTAGAACTACACACACACACACACACACACACACACACACACACACACACACACACAAACTTCTTAACATGAAAGTGCAGGATGATTACATATATAGCAATTCAATGAATGAATTCTTCCATGATAAAAAGTGCATGAATCTTCAAGTATTACTAGAATACTCTTCAGACCTTTGGCAGCATCTTATGACTAAATTCTAATCCCTATGAGGACAAGGACTATATTTCCTACACCACACAGCACCTGGAGCTTAGCTGGTGGCTGATATGTGGAATGTTTTTCTTGAACAAAAAGATAAATGAATGAGTGTACAATGTATCCTGCCCTTTTCAGCATAATTTGGTCAATTTTCTCAATGGGCTAGAGATATGAGTGCCTTCATTTAAAAACTTTTATAATTTTCTTTTCATAGTTTGGTTTCATTGAATAAGTTTGCACAAAAATGCCCTCTAACCAAGAGTTCAAAAGTGGTGACTACTTTAATCCTGAGATATTGAGCTGTGAAGGACAGCTGTGGGGATAAATCACTATGAGTTGTGCAAATGGTCACTCTGTGGTGGGGCCAAAATGGCTTACAGGTGCTATCACAATTAAGGGTGACAGCCCCTCTTCAGCAATATCTGGGTGTAGTAACAGATAGTCTGGGAGCCAGGAGAGGTTGGCCTAGCATAAGAGCCCACCTCCTGGTCCTAAAGCTTCATGCAAAGCTGCTATCATTAGATCTGCCTGATGGGGAGTCGGGTCTAACTCATAGTGACCCTGTGTCCAACAGAAAGAAATGTTCCCCACACTGTGCCATGCCCAGCCCTATTTCAGTACTTCTCTGTTACCCATGGGGTTTTCAATGACTGATTGTTTTCATGATTGCTTCAGGAGTGGGTAGCCAGATCCTTCTCCCATTTTTTTTTTTTCCAGTGCTGGGGATCCAAGCCAGGGCCTCAGAGAGTACAGAGCAGCACTCTAGTAACTGAGCTAAATCCCAGGCCCAGATTTACCTGAAGCAAGCATATTTTCAAATGAAAGAGAACTAGCTTCCTCTTAACAGAGTTTTTTCTCTTGAACCTAATGAAGAAATATTAAGAAAACAATCTCTCTTAGCTGGGAGTGGTGGGGCATGCTCCTAGTCCCAGCAACTCAGGAGGCTGAGGCAGGAGGATAGTAAGTTTGAGGCCAGTGGCAGCCAAGGTAACTCAGCAAGACCCTGTCTCAAAATAAAAAGTAAAAGAAAACATGGGCTGATGGTTCTCTTAATAATCACATAGTCTATTCTAGGCATACTTTCCTTTAACAAATTATAATTGGGTCATTTTCATTGTCTAATGTTGTGCTTACTCCTAATAACTGTCAAGTTTTCCCTATTATCTTATTCATCACTGCAGCTTCATAATATAAGAACATAAGTTCAAATTTGATAATATTCAGATGTATGAGTTTAGGGTTAATATTAATGAAAACAAGTTGGAATACGTACTTAGAGTTGATTCTTTCATATAGGACCTGAAAGTAGATGTAACAAACACTAGTATGATATGTACAGCTATGTGTCTTTTATTTTTCTCCTCTGAATATCAATGTGAACATCTCACCAATATATCAGATATATATTTTTGGAGCTTACAGACATCTGCTGTATCCTGTGAGCTGCAGACTGTTCAGTTATTAAGGACTGTTTCAGTCTTGCAGTTTTAGAATTCTTTCCAGATGAAGCCGAAATCAAAGCCCACATGTGTGCATAACTTTAAACATGTTATAATAGAAACTAAGCCATGTTTGGAGGAGAAAATAGAGGAAAAGGGGAGAATTGGAAAATTTAAAAACAGGTCTGTGCACATAATAGATTCTTTTTTATTTTATTGATTTTTAACTTTCCATTGTATACTGATAATTTCAATTTCTTTATTTTACCAGATTTGTTCTAGACTTGAATCTTAAAAATATCTTTTCTATAAGCTACTCCTTTAAAATCGTTAAGAGTTACTCAGTGAAGACAGTTCTTGACCTGTAAATTTTGCGCTACGTACTTAATGTGGTAGCTTAACTAGGAAATGTCTCTTATAGGCTCATGTGCTGAAACTATCCCCAGCTGATGGTGCTATTTTGGGAGGTAGTGGATACTTTGGGGGGCAGCCCTAGCTGGAGAAAGCGGGTCACTGGGGGTGTGCCTTTTTCTGGGATCTTGCTTTAGAGCCCTCTCTGTCTCTCTTTGTTCCTACCTGCCATGAGGTGAGCTGCGTGACTCCAACCCATGCTTCCACTGCCATAACGACCAGTCTGGTGCTGGGTGCACAGCAATGGAGCAAGCAGACCATGGACTGAAACCTCAGAAACTATCAGCTAAGATAAATCTTTCCTTCTTCCAACTGTTTCCCTCAGGTATTTGTCACAGTGGTGAAAAGTCTGACTCACAAAAGCAATAAGTAAACTTCAAAAAAAAATTTTTTTAATGAAGCTCAACATCAAATGACCCCAGTGAATATTGTAACACTTTGAGTTCTGGGTTCCCCGATATCCTGTTAGGTACATTTGAAACCTCATAAGTGAATATTCCCAGTGCTGGATGTATAGCTCAGTGGTATAGCCTTGCCTACAACATGCAAGGCCCTGGGCTAAATCCCCAGCACCACCACCACCATCAATCAATCAAGTGATCAGTGTGTGTTTTCTGTTCCATGGAAGATCTGGAAATGACAGAACATACTTTAAAAATGAAAACTCTTAAATTTTAAATTTACCAAGCACAAGAGTGAATAATAAAACTTGCTGTCTCAAAGATTTCTTTTAGATTATTAACAAGAATCATTATAACCTTCAGAGGGCTTCAGGAATATTTACCTGAACCCACTTATTCTCCAGTTGCCTATAGCCCCCTGTTTGCCTTGAAACACATTACACCTTCACTTCATCAGCTTGTCATTAGGATACAGCTAAAAATACTCTAGTGTATGTTCCTGCTAATGACCCACAATTTTGTTTGTAAAAACAAAATTTAAAAAGTTTTGCCTTCTCTGTTTACTTAGTATTTTCAGATGTTTTCAAATAAACTTCTTAGAAGGATTCAGAAAAATATCACCTTCATGAAATTGCCTCAAATGTGGTTAACTTAGGAAACTGAATGTCTGACGAAGATGCATTTGAAATCTTAAGAAACAATAACGTAGGTGGGATGATCAGAATGATAGCTATTATAATAAAGACATTAAGGAAATGGCTTTAATAATCCCAGAATTTGGCAGAACATTAAATTGCCCTTTCTATATAGGAAGTAGCTTCAACTGTTTCTGGAAAGAAAGCCTCAATATCAGGAAGGGGGGGCGCCTGTGCAGAAGCTTGCAGAAAGCCCCAGCCCACACCCCTCTTGCATTTCACTGTGAGATCTGCTTTATACCTAGGAAGGCAGGATCTGACTCTGGCCTCTGCTTTTCCTTGGACACCCAGCTGTAGCAATGCTGGCCAGACTATATTTCACCAAGTTTGATAAATTGTTTCAGCCTTTACTCCCCTGGTGGCATAACAGTTTCCTCAGGATTGCCATGGCCCCACTATCTAGCTTCAAGTCATTTACTTGGGAGCTACAGCCTCTTTGGGGGCTATGTGGAAATAAAAGGATGAATTAAGTTTCTGTTACTACCTCACACACCTTAGTCTCTTTATGCAGTCACATTGGATGCTCACTGCAGAGCTGGTTACTTAGCTTCTCGGAACAAAGTCAGGAAGGAGACTGTACATCTCATTCAGGTTTATAAAGGAATATAGGTTTTCTCTCCTTAAAGCCTTAAATATAATTTAAATTATGAAGCTCCTGCAATGATTTACTTTTTAGCTAAATTACTTGACATACATAAAAGTGTTGAACTGATAACCAAACGAGATTGGACATGCTGCTTTCCCGAGTCTCAGTTTCACTCAATTTTCATAAAACATGGTTAGATTTTACATCACTAAATACTCCTTGGTGTTCTACAAACTGGCTTTCATACCTACTATTTTCTAAAATGGTTCTTTTGATTCTTTTCTTGCTTTGTTTGCTTAGCTTCTGTTTTATGGCTACAATAAAATATAACTTGTTCTCTTCTTTCACCTTCAAGATCAAAACTGTGGCAGAGGAAGGTCTTCCCTAAGAACATACTAACACCATGAAATCTTATTAGCAGCAGCTTCAGATCCTTGTGCATGTATTGGAATAGCAAGGAGAATTGATTCTAATTCTTGTTGTTGTTGTTGTTAGGTGCTGTCCTGTTGGATACGACTCATAGCAACCCTATGTACAACAGAATGAAACACTCCCTGATTCTGTGTGAGGCACATAATCTTATTTACATTTAAGCTCATTGTTACAGACACTGTGTCAATCCATCTAGTTGAGGGTTTTCCTTTTTTCATTGACGCATCACTCTCCCAAACATAGTGTCCTTCTCCAGGAATTGGCCCCTCCTGACTACTTGTCCAAAATATGTAAGATGCAGCCTAGCCATCCTTGCTTCCAAGTAGGACTCTGGTTGCACTTCCTCTAGGATAGATCTGTTGGTTCTATTGGCCTTCCATGGTATATTTGATATTCATCTCTAGCAGCATAATTCATAAGCATCGATTCTTCTCCTGTCTCCCTTATTTAATCTCCACCTTTCACAAACATATGATAAAGAGACTCAAATAAAAAGTGGGGGGGATTGTCCAAGAGTTAGAGTTGGGAAAGATACATCATTCCTTTGTGTGATAAGTCACTCCTTGGTATCTAAGAAGGAATTGATACTGGACCCCCACAAATACCAAAATCTACGAGAGGTCAAGTTCCTTCTACAAAATGATGTATTTGCCTATAAACTATACAGATACTTCTGTATATTTGAAATCATTTCTAGATTACTTAACTATCATGTAAATTTTATGTAAATGGTTGCTATACTATATTGTTTAATGAATAATAGCAAGGAAAAAAAGTCTGTGTATGTGTAATATAGAGACTTTTTTGCTGAATAATTTCAGTCTGCAGTTGGATGAATTCATGGATGCAGAACTTGTTGATATGGAGGGCTGGCTGTACTCCACCCTGAGAAAGATAGCCTTGTAATTAAGAAGGCAGTCTGGAAAATGTTTCCTCTTATGGAATTGTGAACAGTCTATCTTCATAAATTTTCTGTTTATCCTTGGGAAGTATGTGGATTTACTCTTATAATCAGAGGAATAACAAAAATTTTCTGCTGACATTGGACCTGCAACTATACCACTGTGGCATCCAATCCTATTAGATCCCAGAAGCTAAGCAAGGTCGGGCTTGTTTAATACTTTGATGGGAGACCACCTGGGAATACCAGGTGCTGTAGGCTTGGGAGAAGGACCAGGCATCCCACTCCCAAAAATCAATCCACCATTGAAAACCCTATGAATAGCGGAGAAGCACTGACAATAGTGTTTGGCCTGTTGTACATAGGGTCTCTATGAGGCGGACACCAATTCCATGGCACCTAACAACAATAATAACAACTGGCATTGGAGAGAAGACCTACAAAGAAAGTATACTCAGGGGTCTCATTTGCCTTGGGCTACTTTACCTGACTTGGGTATCAACCCTTCTTCCTTCATCTTTTTCTTTCTTGGCATCATATTATCCATTGTATTCCCAAGAAAAGCCAAGTTTGTGTCTGTTTTAAAGAGCAAAAGACAACCAGCAATTGATGGCAGGTAACCCAGGCATTTGTTAACACTAAATGTCTTTGACTTGGGACTTGCACTGTTGGGAAAGAGAAGGATGGATCCTGAAGGAGAGGTTAGGTGGGTGGAGTTTCCGGAAAGACAGAGATTTAAATGTCAAGTGTTAGAAAGATGTTTTTTCAAGAGAAATTCAATGTGAACTCAAGGAAACAGGCTACATTCTGGAGCTTTCCGTGTGGGAATGAACGACCTGTGAAAGTTTTAACTTCTTGGCTACTTTGTTTTTATATTCGTCTCCTTCCTGCCTACAATGAAAGTTATTGATCAAATGATTTCCCAGGAAATCATAATGAACATATAATGCCCTTGTGTTTTCATGTGAAAATGAAGGAGTAGGGCTGAGCTGATGTTGTAGGAATAAGAACCAGTGTCACTCTGGACAGAGGACCCAGGGCTGAATTAATTTGTTGGCAGCATGTGAGGAGCCTGAGGTGGACCATGAGAATCAGTGACATCCAGGAATTCACAGAAATTCACCCTTGAGGACGGTGCTGGACTTTACACAAATCATTGGAAAGGGGCCGAGGCTAATTTATTTGTGGCCAAAGGACAGAACGACCCTAGCAGGTCAGTGGATTACTCAAGTAGTAAACATTCTCTATGGAACTCTCAACCTACATGCCCTTTAAACAGCAATTTCATCCACTCTCTTGGCAAGAGCAGCCTTATACCTGGGACCTATTCAATCATTTGTTGGATTGAATTTTCTTGTTGAGATCACATAAAATAATCTCATTAGTGGATAAAGAACAGAATCATTTTGCTGACACCTGAGGCAGTGACTGAGTCTATCCTGAATGCTGCTAAGCCCGTGGTGACTAGCAGAGAACCTTGAACTCAGGGAAGTGCTTAGTAAATGTTTATTGATGATTAATCCAAAAGGTTCCTGAAGCTTTACAGGAGGTTATAAACAGATGGGAAAAAAATCCATAAATCCCTCAAGACAGGGCCAGACTTACAAGAGTATTCAAACTATTTTCTCTGAAGCAGTTTTAAAAGAAAAGAACCATGAAGGGGAAGCTCTCAATATCTTACCTTTATGGCAGGAGTTTGCAAATGCAATCAGAATACCAAGTATTCACACAAAGGGCTTAGCTGTTTTGGTTTTACTGCCTCATCTCTCCCTTTTATGATGAACAATTTCAAACAACAGAAGGTTGACAAGTAGTAAAATTAGGGCTCATCTTTCCACTAAGTTTGATGCTAGTAAATATTACCCCCTTTGAAAAGGAGTATTTGAAAGTAAATTTCTTACGTGCCTTTCACCCAAATAATACAGCACTCATCTTCTAAGAATAAGCACAATTTTCTATGCAACCATAATATCATTATCACACTGAAAAAGTAACTGTTCTCAGGACTGGGGGTGTAGCTCAGTGATTAAGTGCTTGCACAGCCTGGGTAAAGCCCTAGGTTCAATCCTCAGCACTGGAAAAAAATACTCTGCAAAACCACCCAGTATCTAATTGATATTCAAATAATCTCAATTGTTTCTAAAATATCTTTTATAGCTGTTTTTCATACCAAAATAAAGGTTTCTATATTGCATCTGTTTGTTATATCTAGAGCAGTCTCCCATTGACTCTCTTACTGCCTTGACTTTTCAAAGATCTGAAGCCAATTGTCTTACAGGATGATCCACACACAATCTGGATTTCTCTGGTTTCATCTCCTGCTGGTGTTCAGAAACCTGTTCCTCTGTCCTCTACATTTCCTATGAACTAGACATTAGATCTAAAACCTTGGTTAGACTAAGGTTAAACATTCATGACAATAATTTACATGTATATGTATATATGTTATATGTAAAATATATTTAATTTATATTTCACATTGTACCATATCAGAGGACACATAATGTCAGGTTGTTCCATCATTTGTGAAGTTAAATTGGCTCCTATGCTTAAGATGTTTCTGACCAGATTTCTCCTTATTTAAGGTAACCTTTCCCATTTGTACTTAACAAGTACTTTTGGCCTGTTGTACATAGAGTCATTATGAGGCAGACACCAACATCATGGCACCTAACAACAATAACAACAGCTGACATTGGAGAGAAGACCTACAAAGAAAGTATACATAGTGATGTCATTTACCGTGGGCTATACTTTGAAACCTTACTATTATTCTGATTCCCAGGAAAGAGGAAAAAAGTATATGTAATTCTTATAGTAGAAGGAATGACTGATTATTTGTATAATCTTGTTATGTTTCCTGTATCTCCAGATTTTCACATAATGGATTTAGCATCCACTGCAATCTATTTCTGAATCAACTATTTCATTGGTGGTTATTTAGCACTTTTCATTACTACTGTAGTCATGAAGTTAGGAGATATCATAGGGCAAGTACAAAGAGAAAACCAAACCATTAATAGAAATATATCTGCTTTGAATTATTTTGAACCCTTGGAATGAACAATAAAATAATCAACAGACAGGATATGTTGGCAATATAGTAAAATGTCTATAGAACAAATACATGAAAACTACTTTAAAGATTTAGGGACATTTGAAGAGGATAATCAAAAACACCCTGACAGTCTTCATCAGTTGTTAGTTATTCATACAAAGAGAGTCTGGCATAATTTTTATCACAAATTTGGGATGATAAAAATATATATCTGATATAAATATATATCTAAAAGCATATTAGATTAACCTATCAAAAAAATAGAACATCACATTAACATAACATACAGTAAGTACTATGAGGTTTGAGTAATAAGATCCCAGAAGTAACATTTAAGAGGTCAAGCAAATTAGAAAGACTAAGTGTTAACACTAAGAAGGAGAGAAATACCTTAATTTCTCTATTATACACCATTTCCACACTTTTCCACAATGAAGAATTGAAGAAGAACAAAGGGATGGGAGTTCCTTGAGTCACTAAAAAGCACAGTGCAGCAGAAAACCTGAATTTGTGAGTTAAAAGTCCTGCAAGGAGTTTTGTCAACCTGTGCATTTGAATGCTTATTTTGCAGTTCTATTATTTGAGATAGAAATATGTTATAGATTTCCCTTATTGTTTTTTCTGAGGATAAATATAAATACTATCAGCAAAAGCATGCCAAGCTATAGAAAAAAATTATCATCCCTAATTACTTCTTCCAAACATAATCTTTTAATATTTTGTTATATATTTTTAAAGATGTTTTCTGTATGTATTATGTTATTGTTGGGTACTTTGGAGTCAGGTCCAACTCATAGCAACCCCATGTATAACAGAATGAAGCACTCTCCAACACTGTGCCATGCCCAGCACCGTGTCAGGACTTCTCTGCTATTCATAAGGTTTTTTGATAGCTTATTGTTTCATGATTGTTTCAGGAGTGGGCTTCCAGGTCTTTCTCCCTTTTTTTGCAGGACTGGGGAATTGAACCCCAGGCCTAAGAGCATACAGAGCAAGCATTCTACTAACTAAGCTAAATCCCAGCCCCTATAAGTATGTAGTATAATGAAAATATAATCATAGAATCACAGTTTCATAATCTGCATTGCATATATTATGTATCATGAAAATCTTCCTGTGTCAACAATACAGACCTGCAATATAATTGTCATGAAGGAAATGAGTACGCTGCCACATGTAAATTTGGCTTTAATTTTATTTCACCTAAATCTAGTTTTTAGAACATTTTCCCATTTTATACTATTTCTTTAGATTCTAGCACAGTACCAGAAAGATAGATACAATATCAGTCCCACTTGCTTACAGTCATTGTTTTGTAAATAATTTTAGGTATTGGTAACCAGAACATGTGAGTCCTGTATGTCTCTAGGGTAACAGATATCATGATGAAGGCAAGTCTTAGAGCAAATTCTTTTGCCAAGGTTGATTATCAAGCAGATTTAATTGTTATATATATGTATCTTATAAACTCAAGGCAGCCCACACCTTCTCTCCCCAGGATCTCTGGAAAAAACTATGAATAATAGTTCTTATTCTGGTTGAGGGTACAAAAAGAAAGGGTAATGGGAGCAAAGAAAGGAGGTATCATATATTCTGTTCTTAATGCAAAATTGGGAAATAGGTATATAGATAGATACACTAATAAAACAGACATGCAAGTAAAAGGGAGACCATTGGTCAGGTAAGGGGGACAGGGGCGAGGGGTCATGACAGTGTAATGGGAGGTGAACATGAACAATATACAATGAAATGCTTGTATGGAAATGTCATAGTGAGCCCCATTAAGTTGTACACTAAAAGTTACCAATAAAATAAGATGACTGGGGGAAAAAAAAGAAAAAGAGAGAAAGAAAATTCCTTTTCTGTTACATCCTAGAAAGATACAAGAAGGCACAGGTGGTTGATGTTTGATCTGGATCAAACAAAGAACTCCATGAAATGAGGCAACACTACTGAATGGGCGTCCAGACCATCATCAGCTTTCTGTGCTCCTTGGAAGCAAGAATGGCCAAACTACGTCTTACATATTTTGGACATGTAGTCAGGAGAGATCAATTCCTGGAGAAAGACATCATGTTTGGGAGAGTGGCAGGTCAAGGAAAAGAAGTAAAACCCTCCACCACATGGATTGATACAGTGTCTGCAACAATGGGCTTAAACATAAATAAGATCATGTGCCTGGCACAGAATTAGGGAGTGTTTCGATGTGCTGTACCTAGGGCCAGTATGAGTCAGACTGGACTCGACAGCACGTAACAAAAACAATTATTCGTTTAGGAAAGGTTTAGGATGTCAGTACCATCATCTAGTCCATGACAACTTTTAATCACTTGTCATTGCACTATAGAAGTTTCTCATAGATCTCTTGTGGTAACTGGCAAACTCTCTGGTGCAGTTTCCCTAATAATATTTGAAGTGTTTATCTAGCCAAGCTGAAATGCAGATTCCTGATTCCGGTCCTTTAAATGCTAGAGAATAGACTGTAGTTTATTTACATAGATACACACACACACACACACACACACACACACGTTTATATCAGAGTTTTTAAAAAGTAAATTATCTTCAGACAACCTAAAAGATTTCATTATTTATTATTATTGCTATTAATATTATCATTATTATTTCCACTTTGCAGATAAGGAAGATGAAACTCACAGAGCTTAAGTAATTTGTTCCAAATCATTCAACTATTGTGAAAAAAACTCTATGGCTATATAAATCAGAACTTAGTTATGGGCTTTTTAGAGTCTACAATAAAGTGACATAGTAGTTCATATAACTTTCTTACTATTAATAGAAGAACCTAGAGAACCAAGAGAAATGTGTGTGAAAATACTTATTAGTTGATAGACTATAATAGATGACATGTTTGTCATTAATAGTTTGAGCAATGCAGAAATATCCCCATTATTTCTTGGGCTTGGATTTAGCTCAGTTGGTAGAGCACTGCTCTGCAGTCTCTGAGGTCCCGAGTTCGATTCCCAGTACCACAAAAACAGGAGCAGGAGTGGCAATCCACTCCCAAGGCAATCCTGAAACAATCAGCCATTGAAAACCCTATAAGGGTTGCTATGAGTCGGACATGACTCAACGGCACCTAACAACAACAATGATTATTTCTTACATTAGCCTTGGAAAAAAGCCTGCACATCATGCTATCTGCATAAGGAGTTAAAATGAATAATGTTTAGTGGCTTAATATAAAGATGAAGCTTAACAAATGGATAATTAATATACCTGTTACATTGCTTTTTTTTTTAGGAAAGTCATATGAGTAAGAATCACATAAGTATCCTTCATTAAAATGTTGCATCTTTGTGACAATTTAAAAAATATATATATATATGTTGTCTGAATATTCTGAGTATTTGGCAGGAACTGAATGCCAGACACTACAAAATTCAATTGTTAGCAAGTAGCTTCAGAATATTTTTTTCTATTTACTGAAAGGTGATCTACATGATCTTAGATTAATAAAATTTCGAAAACTGCTTTTAATCCTATTTTTTCATTTCTCCAGTTCTCCCTTCTTCTGTCCTATTCTGCTTTCACAAAGGAGTGCACCTGCTGTAATGCACTGTCCTCTTCCTTTGCCTTTATTCTTCTTGCCTGCTCTTCTTGCCACACCCTTTTCAGCTTCTCTTTTAGCCACCATCTCCTACTTAGGCTTTAGATTCTCTATATACTGTACTGCTTAATAAATCACAGGTCCTCAAAACATGGTGGAATAAATAAAATGATAAATGCATTTATTCATTTTTTAGTCATTCTATTATGGCCCATTTAGATTCCCCAGGGTTTAGCACTGCTAGGCAAGGAGAAATTTTGTTTTGGAAACTAGAAAAAGGTTTAGAGGCATGTGGGTGGCTCTGCGACACAGCAATTTGATCTCAGGATGGCACTGCCTGGCCTCTGCCCTTCATATTCAATCTCTTTTCTGTTGTGGGCTGGAACATCATTCTGCAGAATAGCAACAGGCAGGCTCCTGCAGCTGCTGATGGCTATAAGAGGTGTGGATTCAGTTACCAGCACAGTCCTATCAGGAGTAAGTCTAAAGACATTGTTTACTTGAAAATCATACATGAACTTGCAATGACAAATGTGTTAAGGCAGACAGTGAAAAATTATGCTTAGTATTCACTGCAACTCTTACACTGAAGCATTGTATCGTACAAAGTACACCAACTACTTCATCTTTGCACGCCTTTCAAAACTTATTCTTAATTCCAAATTTCCTTTCCAATATACAAGGATTTGGAATTAATTCCTAGTCCTAGGCTCAAATAGAAAGCTGTATTATTTCATGGGCTAGGGTATCCTTCTCAGCAACATAGTTGAAGTCTGGCCAACACAAATTTCAAAGAGTCAGTCTTCAAATCATCTAACAAGCTTGTCTTAGCCCAAGAGTCATAAGTGTATACCTTAAGTACCAAATTCACCTTCAGTGACCTTGGAGAAATCGTCATCATCAGGATTTTCAGCCACACTTCACAATTTTTACTAGATAGAGTGGGATGACTGAATGAATGCCCCCTCCCCCGTGTGTGTACCTGGTGAGGTGAGAAGGTGCACCAGGTGATGTAGTGAAGCACTTTTATTCACGTATTCCATATCAGTTGCCTGATATTCTTAGCTCTTTAAATTCTGAACCAAAAATTTAATTGATTGGGTTGCGTTGCTTGTAATCTTGAAGGCTGAAGATGGCAAAGTCTCCCTGGCAGGCAGGGACTTTTGAAAGCAAATAAAGGCTTAAAAAGGAGTGACAGATGTCCACATTTACATGACCATTTCCAGCTTAGATTAGGTCTAACCATATATGTTTGGACATGTGTTAATTGAAGATTATTATCTGCCTTGTCTAGGAAATGATCGCAAACAGAAACAGTCTCTTGCTCTTCACAGGACAATGACACATGCTGAAATGAAATCCCCCTGCCCTCAACTTCCTTTGTTTCCCATTTCTATTTTGATTTCCTGGGTCTGCTGTATTTGGCAGGCAGACATATTTTCCAGATGAGGCAGAGAGGAAAGCAACAATCAGGACATGCTTTATGATGGTCTTTTCAGGTTGCTTTATGCGGCACCATATCTAAAGAACCCAGCTTTGCCGAATGCCAGGCAGGTGGCTCTTTTATGAAGCCCACTGAAATAGCTTGTCCCAAAATGGACAAGTTACAAGCTACCAACTGAGCAGGCAAAAGCACTGCATATGGGTTCTGTAAGGTCAGTTTGACTAAATGTACAAAGATGAGAACCACATGACTTGGAGTTGCTTTTAAAGTGGGTCAGTAAATAATCACCATTCAATCAGAATTGCAGGAAAGAAAGTGGATGCATTCAAAGGCAGTTAAGATGGAGGTGAAAGTTAATTTCTTTCTGAGTAACTGAGCTGTTGTAAAGATCAAATGAGAATCTAAATAAAATGTTAAATGTAATTCCTATCTATCCTCCACATCATCTTTTCTATTATTATTTTAAATAATAAATAAAATGATTAGAAAAGGATTTCTTCTTTAAAAATGAATATAAGCTGGGAACATTGCTGGCTCTCAGGCCAAACCTTTTCTAGAGATAGATTTGGTCAAAACAGATTTTTGCTTTAGCATACTAGTTATCAAAATTAAAAATTCAGAGTGTTTCCAACAAAATTTTGTCTTTCTTTCCTTTATCAAAAAATTAGGAGGTCTGGTAACAATGGGATCTCATTTAGCAACTATTTACCATTCAATCATTCAACAAATAATTAGAGACAGGCATTTTTCTGTGCATTAAGAAAATGAAAGAACAAAGTCTAGCAGGAATCAACTCACACTAGCAGAGGCTGCTGCTAGGCACAAGATTTGCACTCTAGTTTTATCACAGCCCCCACCGCCCTTATATTATGTTTTGACTGCCTGGTCCACCATACTCATTTATTTTAACTGCTGCATCCTTGTAAACCGTTGTGTTTTGAGATGCCTGGAATATAGTTCTACTTTCACATATTCACTCAAGTTCTAGAAAGAGACCTTAAACTGATCCAATTTATTGCATTACATATAGTACATGAAAGATTAAATTGGGGAAGAAAATTGCTAGCTGCTATTATACTTAACTGAAGCTTCCAGTGAGCACCTGCTACATGCTCTTTCTTTGAGAGGGGAATATTAGAAGCAAGCCTCGAAACGAGTAGAATTTACACAGTAATATATATGGTGGTATCTGATGTTTCAGGGCAAGGCAGTATAACTGGCATGTTTAAGAATGTTGAAGAGATCAGTTTATCAGGAACATGGGATGAGGGAGGGAGTTGACTTAAAAGAGGCAAATGCCATTGTTACCATGTCCAAAGAATGAGTTATTACAAGTAAATAAATCCTCCAGAAAATAACAGAAGAGTAATATAGAATAGTTTTAAAATATTATGCTATTATATTTTCTAAATAAAGGCAAATGATTATACAATTGAATCATATATTTGTTACTAGTAAAGCTTTGAAGATGCAGGAATAGACAATTTAGAAGCTTTTAAATATCTATATTCTTTGAGTTTATCAATTTTCCATAGACTGACTGCTTGACTGACCAATTAGGCAAGACTTTTCACATAGCATTTCATTCAAGATGTTAAGCTTGATGAGTCATGATGGTAAAAAGTATTTATTAAATGTTAGCTTCAGTCTAGGAAATAGATTTTTTATTTCTTCCTGTGTCAAACATAACTTCTTAAATCATTTAGTTCCCATGACATATTTTTATTGTATTCTACTCTATTTTACTTTCATTTTTAGACAGTCTCACCCTGTAGCTGAGGCTGGCCAGGGACATGCTACGTAGCTCAGGCTGGCCTTGAACTCACAGAGATTCTCTGGCCTCAGCCTCCGAGTGCCGGGATTACAGGGGTGTGCCACCATGTTTAACTTGTTCTCATAACATTTTGGAAAAAGATGATAAGATGTACCCTATTTTGCATGCTTATAAACTATATGTAACTACATGCATCAGAAATAGAGTTTAGAGCAGTACTTTAGAAGTTTGAATGCCATGTTAGCACATGGCATTTTATAATTTTGGAAAGAGAACTTCTAATGTCTTTAGAGATCAAGAAATCTCCTCTTCATCAACATCAAATTTATTTATTTTATTTCAGTAAATACTGTGTAAATACCATGTGCCTGGTACTAGATTAGGCACAATGGAGATGGCAGCTTAGAGAAATCACAGTACTTGTCCTCAAGGAGCTCATGACCTTCAGGGGTCTTGTTGTCTGATGTGGCATTTGCACAGGTTTAAGGAAAGGCAAAGTATCTCATTTTCTATGCTCTACTCAGTCCCAGGGTAAGGTAAGTGTTTATTATTAGGAGTGGATTAACTCCCTAACTATATTAGCAATTATGATGGGGATAATTAACTGATGAAGAATGTATTATCATTTATACTATCTTAAGAATATAACCCAATAAATATTTATTTAATCTTACAGTCTGTAATGCATTGGCCTGAATGGAATGCACAGACATAATAAAATTCACATTCATTCAGCACTTGGTTCACCTTTACCTGCCACCCTACTTGACACTTCATGGACATTATAATTTTTAAAACTATGACCCAAGCCTGTCAGGTTGTGAAATCTATTTTCTTTCCCCTGCACTATTCTCTGATGTTTGCCCTTGGTGAACTCATAAATCTAATGAGAGAGACAAGACAACCACACATAAATCAGTAAGTGGATAAACAAAATTTTGTGTAGTGGCCTTGATCTTAATGTCCAAATGAACAAACAGCAGTAACAACACTAATTCAGAGAAAGGAAAGTAGGCGTGGCCTCATGTGGCAGAGTATAACATACAGGGCTCCATCTCTCCAGCATGACACCTGGATTTGAATTCAGATTTGTCCCTATTGCTTCTGAATGGATAACCTCGAACTCCTATGCACACTTTCTTCATCAGCAACTTGACAATAATGCCTATATACTATGAGAATTAAAGTTATATGTAAAATGGATTACATAAATTCTGCACAAAATAGACCTTCCATGTTGTTAAATGTAAGGGGCCCCTGTTTCCTCACATTACTTGACCTCATAGTAGTGTTTTGATAAGATGACTGATGACCAGTTTTTTAAAATATCCTCATTTCTTGGGGTCTGGCATTTCCCAGTCTTAAAACTTTTCTTCCTATCTCTTTGGATACCTTTTGATTTTTTTCACATTCTAGTATTAAGACTTACCTGCTTCTATTAGCATAGCATACTCCTTTTCTGTATAAACTCATGCTCAACGCTGACATATACACGCATATACTGAAAAATACATTAGGTCCTACTTGAGACTTTGACTTACAGTTGAATTCCTACCTGGAATATGAAACTGGATATCTCCACTTGACTATGTTATCAGCTTCCCAAGAGAAGTATGTCCATACGTGAACTCTTTGTGTGACACCACCTTTTCCCTGACTCAACTCCCTCTTCTCCATTCTTCTATCTTAACAAATCAAATCACCATCCTTTTAGTTGGTCAGACTGAACATCTAGGTATGGCATGGTCTTTGACACTCTTCATGCTCATGGCAGTGAATTGCCAAGGATTTTCACAATTTTTTCTCAAGGATATTTTAAACCAAACCTCATACTTCTGTCTTCCTCTCTACCCTATAGCAATCCAACATTGCTTCCAGACTAAACTATTGAGTCTTAGTTCTTTTCTTTTCTTCATCTAAACCATCCTATGGGCCGGGATTTAGCTCACTTGGTAGAGTGTTGCACTGCAGTGTCTGAGGTGCCTGGTTTGATTCCCAGCACTGCAAAAATGGGAGAAGGACGTGGCAACCCACTCCCTAGGCAATCCCGAAACAGTCAGCCATTGAAAAACCTATGAGGGTCACTATGAGTTGGGTTCGACTCGATGGCACCTAACAACAACAACAACAACAAAAATCCTATAGTCACCGAAAAGTTCTTTTAAAACTGATAACCTGAACTGAGTGTGGTGGTGAATGTCTATAATCCCAGCACTCAGGAGGCTGAGACAGGAGGATTGTAAATTTCAGGCCAGCTTGGACAGTTAGCAAAACCTTATCTCAAAAAGTCAATAACAACAAGAAAACAAAAACAAAAACCCTGCAACACCAAATAGCCTTCCTTCATACTTCATAACTGCACTTTAAGCCTTTTAACGATTTCTGTTGTATTTAGGGCCTGTAGTCTTAGCCCTGTGGCATCTGATCCCCCCAGATCTTGGAAGCTAAGCAGGGTTGGGCCTGGTTAGTACTTGGATGGGAGACCGCCTGGGAACACCAGATACTGTAGGCTTAGGAGAAGGGCCTGGCAACTCCCTCCCAAAAATCAATCTGCCATTGAAAACCCTATGAATAGCAGAGAAGCACTGACAATAGTGTTTCCCCTGTTGTACGTAGCCTTGCTACGAGTCGGATACCAGCTCGAGGGCAGCTAACAACAATGTTGTATTTAGAATAAAGATAAAAAAAAATCATAACCTTTTCTTAAAATGCTATATTATATTCTGGCAGCTGAGTCCTTCTCCAACTTCCTCTCATGCCCTTGTTCACAATCAATATTCTCCAGCTAGTTAGCCTTTGTTGTATTCTTGAGATGCTCCAAGTCTCTTCTTAAATTAGGTTCTTTGTACCTGCTGGCCCTTCTATCTCTATATAATTAATTCCCAAATTTCAAGTTTAGTTTAAATTTTCTCAGAGTAACTATGTTCCTCCTTGTAAGCATTTAACACATTCATAGTTAAGACACACACACACACACACACACACACACACACACACACACACACAATCTATAATGTATTTATTTCATTTCCATCCTTTCCTAGAGACTGATCCGTAGAACAGGGACTCTGGGTTTTATTTACCAATGTCATTGTATCCCCAATTACCTAGGAAAGTGTCTTATATAAAATAGGCGAATGAGAAATATCTTTGAATGAGTTAATATTCACTGTTTAATGGATTCATAACAAAAACCATAGACTGAGTGGCTTAAACAGTAGAAATTTATTTTCTCATGGTTCTTGTAACAGGGTAGCAGGGCCCCTGAAAGGACAGATCCTGGGAAAAGGAGTTGAAAGTTCTCTCCTAGTTCCCGTGAGGAGAGCCTGAAGCACTGATACCAGGAGGCAGCCTCTCTCCCAGAAAGAGATAACTTCCCTCCCACTAAATCTACATTTAGTAATCTACTAAATCTAAATCTCCTGTCTTTTGTTTCACCTTCTCTATAAAACTGTAACACTGCTACAGGAAAGGAAGAGAAAAATCAAAATTTTAACCAAACTACAAAGAAACCCTTCTCCCTTCATGATTTCCTGTCCAGCCTTTCTTTTGTGTTTGTGTTTTGTTTTGTTTTGCTTTGGAATGCAGTGGGTAATGAACCTAAACCTGAGAGAATTTGATTACAATCTGAGGATGTAAAACTTAAGATCAAAGTCATCAACTATTTGGTTCTTGTTAGGATCTCTTTTCCTGGCTTGCAAATGACCACATTATTACTGTGTCCTAAAGTGTGTGTGCAAGATGTGTGAGGGGGTAACATTACACAATCCTTTTGGACTAAGTGTCCACTCTTACAATCTCACTTAACTTTATTTCACTCCTAATGATGATATTCCAGATATGTTAACATTGGGATTAGGCATACAACAGAAACATTGGTTGAGTGATGCATGCTGCCGTAGTCCAATGTTTTGTTAAAGATATATAAAACTTGAAGGGGTAATGGTATATGGAGGGGAAAGTGGTAGAAATATATAGGGTACGTTAGTAAAATGTTCGAAAAGTTTAAAACAAGCATTGATGAGTGCAGGAGGCCTTAGGAGATAGATGAAGATTCTTGCGCTTTGGACAAATACAGTTTCATAGGAAGGTTAGTAGTGCAGCTATGGGCAGAATGATCAGATGGGTTCTGGACATGATATTCACCCATGCATAAGGCATGTAAACGAAAGCTTTCATTTGACAGTGGCAATAAACGGATGGGAGCAGTTGTAGGAGAATTCCATAGACAGTACAAACCAGCTTACGGCTGCTTGGAAGAAAAAAATGCATTTATGACTCTGTGAAGCAAGAGAGTGATAAGAGGAATATAACAATAAGGATGTAATGGAGGGACTTTTTTTAACCAAGAGATAGACCCCCAAAAGCAAGACTATAAACAATACAAAACAAAATGAAATGGCCACTTGGCTACAAACTCAGCATTAACTCCCAGGCAGAAATTTTTGACTCCTACACTGTGGGCTCTCTGCACTCCATCTCTGTAATTCATCAGTGACAAATCCCAATGTTCTGCCTACTCAGGTGGCCATTATTTTTTCTGCCTTTTGTGGCCAGTTTTCATCTCCAAAACCTGCCTTCAAATGCCTCTCTGCCCTTGGCATTGGGATTTGCTGTTATAAATTCTGATGAGTTGGAGAATACACTAGAGAGCTTCCTGTTAGGTGAATTTATATTAAGTTAAGCATCCAGAGTTTTGCCTTCTATCTAAATGCACAGCAGGTGGCATTTTGCATTCCTATCCCAGGTGGTTCCAAATCATGCTCAAATATTGGTGAAAATTTGTATGTGGGCTTGTCCTCTGAAAAAGCTTTCTTGGGTTGGAGGGGTAGCTCAACAGTAAAGCACTTGCCTAGCATATATTGAGGCCCTGGGTTTGAATCACAGTACTGGAAAAATGTGTTCTTGTTTCATAAGGGAGGAAAAACTTTATTTATTATGCAAAGGTGCACACACCTTAAATAGCATGCTATTGAAAGAAAATGTCTGTGTTCACCTCTCATTACCAAACATACCAGAGTAGGTCTTATAGCAGAGCCAGCTATGAGGAAAAAAGAAATCTATCTCTTCTCTCTACTATTTAAAAGCTATAAAATAATCAATATAAGAATAATTCTCCATGTGAGAGAAAAGCCAGTGCAAATGATCTTTGCTTTAGGAGATATTGCTCTGGGTTCTGGCTTAGAAACCAATGTCACTGTGAAATCTGAAGGGCAAATTTGCCACATGATGATCATGGGGATGTTGTAAATTGCATTCTTTCCTTCTCCCTGAAGAGGTTATTATAGAACCAGAATTATTTTGAAAATGTCATCAGAGAGGTGGAAAAAATAATCTCCCCCTCTAGGTGGAAGATAATAAAAGACTAAGGGATCCTGGTGGGGTTTTAGCTATTGGGGGGCATAACCCATCATCTTGCAGTTAAAGCAAGAAAGGATGGAGCAAGGTTACATTTCCTTTGGATGACCATGCTATTTTTATTTTATTGTTATTAAGCCTTTCTTTCATGTTTAGACCTATTTAGAATATGCAGAAATCCAGTCTTTAAAATGGGTTAAAACTTCTATGTGGGAAAAAAATTCACTCAAGGAAGCTACCTCCTAAAAGGAATAAAATAGTTAGATTTGGAGAACATTAAACAACTTACTGTGTTTTATGGACATTGAAAATGGACAGAATGGGTTTGGGAAACACATTTGCTCATTTTTTCCTTTTATCTATTTCCTTAATTCTACAAGATATTTCAAGGCAGAATGATCGCAAGACAGTCCAAAGGTGAAGGGATTTCAAAGCAAAGAAAGAGAAGTATTTTGTTATGAAAGATAAGAAAATTTTCTACACATAGGAAACAGGGTAAAAGAATAGATGGAAGACAGCATGGGTGTAAATTAGAGGCAGAAAAGTCTGCTCAATTTAAGGAAGAAAATGACAAGTGCAAGAATAGTGAGTTCAGTTTCTCATATTTATATGTTCATGTAGGCTCAGCTCTACAAAGTAAAGAAAGTAGAAACATATGTCGTGGTAATACATTCTAGCTTATGATTTTGTCCCCATAAAATCTTATGTCCCTTAAATGATGGGCTCTTCTATGTATGGACATATAGTTCTCATTGCGTGAGGTACTCATGGTAAAAGAATTCAAAAATAAAACTATTGGTTTATATTTGATGAAAAATTCAGTGCTGATGACTGGACATTTGAACATTCAAAAGTGAATCTATTCATAACTAAATTTTATTCCCATAGCAATGAAATAAGGTTCTTTAAAAATTCTTTTTCTTTTCCTATGCTGGAAGCCTACCTTAGAATTATTTTCTATGGCTTCTTAAAGCTCAAGCCCCAATCACTGATTGCATTAGTGAATTTCATATACTTGCCAATCTGTCTAGAATACAAATGTGGACCAACGTGGTGGCATCGCCCTATGCTCTACACACAGCCCTTTCACACAAAGCACAGGTCACTCCATTGGGTGGAAATGCATCTGGTCAATGATCTTGAAATAAAATGCTGCTGCAGACAATAGCACGCTAAGCACATTCATTTCACTTAGGACCTATGGACAGAGTGGAGGTCAAAGAGAGTTGATAAGGTCAAGTGGCTCTCAGACAGAACTCACTGCTTTTGTTCTTTTAAATGTTGTCACTAGTCGTTGCTCTACAGCAGCAAAAATAATGAGCACATTGACTTGGCCTTAACTCTTGATGTTTTACCAACTGTAGGGCACATGCAAGGCTACCCAGTTGACTCCAAAGGTATCATTCAAGTTGAACTCCAATTTCCCTGGCTCCAGGGTAATTCCTAGTGCATAAGTTACAGGAATTTGAAAGCCTCAGACTATTCAGTCACTGAAGTGAATGGCTAATGTAACAAGGTCTATTGCTGTACAGATTCATATATTTTGAGAGTCAGGTAATAGCTGCTGGACCTCATTTAGCCAGAAATAGAGAATGGACAACAGAGTGGCATAGGGGAAGGCTTGGACTCAGGGTCGCCTACCTCTGAGTTCTAGTCTTGCTTTTAGTGCTTTGAATTGTAATATCTTGGCCAAGGAACTATCTATTGAAACTTAAATCTTTACCTTCTGGGGCCATAAATTTCCTTTGTCAATCCAATCTCCATCCTACTGAGTGAAACAATGAAATTCTCTATAACAGACATGACTATGTCATATCTTACTTTAAAATCAGCTGTTTCTCAGTGCTACAGGATACAGTTCAAATTCCTTAGAAGGGCAAAGTGAGTCACAGGTAAATATTTTTTAGAGTCAAATCAATGAATTGGATAGATGACCCAGGTAGGTGGGACTAATAAGATGATTCAGCATGCTATGTACATGACGCCATGCTAATTTTTTCACATCATTTCATTTAACTCTTATAGCCTACAGTGATTTCTAATGATATTTCTCTATTATTTTATGACACTCAGACTTCAATGGTCATTGTTATTTTCACTATGAATGGACATTTTGTAAAGTAAGCATTTAGATCAGTGGCTTTCAAACTTTAAATAGTGGTATTTCATGAGATATAGCTTTTACTTTACAAAGGGTTTAGAGTTGATAGGAAGAAATGCTATGTAAGATAAAGATAAATAAGCTTCTTCAGGACAGGAATATTCTCATGAGTATCCGAAGGGAAATAAGGTAGTACCATGCTAATTAACAAATAAGTTCCTTTTGGTTGAACACCTCTTGAGATATACTAATATTTCACAGAATATATACTGGAAATTCTAATCTGGATAAATCCTAAAGGGACGAGTCTTTGACAAATACTCAGAACATTTTCTACACAAAAAAGGGCTTGCTGCTACCCAGAGGTTAGCTTCTAAGTAGGCCCTATAACAATCCTGTAGTCATTTTAGGAAGAAACTGTGATTCTGAAGCAGTTTGAGAACTCCCAGCAATACCATGTGGTATAGAGCAGAGGACCCTTCATGTGAGCCCTCAGAATAATTAGGCATATTACCAAGCTTTCACAGATTTATGTGAAGTGAGAACATTAAGACAAGTTTAATGGGTCTGCACAAGGTTTTAAGACAAGAAGGAATTAAAAATAAATTATACTAAATCTGATTTATGGAGTATTTGAAGTGGTTAAAAAGACTGAAGCAAACCCATGTGTACGATAGAAGTGGTCTGTGGCATATCATTAACTGAAAAAGAAATAAGTTGTAGAAAATATATGAAGATGCCATTTTAGGCACATGTACATTTAGACATGGATAGAAATACATATACAAAATGGTGGCTTGTTTCTGAAAAGATGAATTGTATTATAATGAGTTGTGGGTGGGGAAGAACATTCAGTTATTAATGTAGTTTCCATAGTATTATTTGAGATTTCAATAATGATGTGCCATTTTTGTAATGCAGTCATGCATTGCTTAATGACTTGAATATCATCTTAGAATTCATACCACAGGGACACCTGCACTTCCATATTTAATGCAGCACTCTTCACAATTACAACAGTATGGAGTCAACCCAGATGTCCATCAACAGAAGGTAGGGATTTAAAGTGTGATATGTGTATATACAATGGAATATTATTCAGTAGTAAAAAATAAGGAAATTCTGTTATTTGCAGCAAAAATGGATGGAAGTGGAGATCATTATTTCAAGCAAAATAATCCAGACTCAAAAAGAGAAATGCTGCATAGTCTCACCCATGTAGAAGTTAGATCTACCTTAAAGAACACACACACACACACACACACACACACACACACTTTACTTCTCTAAGATTGGAAAATACAAACTGACCCAATATGAGGAGGAGGGGACTAGTGGAAGGGAATGGACAATAGGGAAGGTGGAAGGGGGAAGAAGAACAATTTAGAGGGGTAAAGATGGAGAGAAGAAGTGAAAAACACAGGATACAACTCTATGAAAAATTAAAAAAAAATCATGCTATAACTCATGTTGTTGCTGTTGTTGTTAGGTAATTATATACAATTGTCATAATATGTTAATCAAAAGTTTTCTTTTTTAATTTCTTTTTTACTTTTTTCTGTAAAATGTTTAAGGAGTTGGAAATCTAAACAATCCTGATTTGATAATTGCATAATGGATGTTGTTGTTGTTAGGTGCCACTGACTTAGGTCTGGCTCATAGTGACCCTATGTACAACAGATGAAACACTCCCCAACACTATGCCATGCCTGGCAGTATGTCAGTGCTTCTTTGCTATTCATAGGGTTTTTAATGGCTGATTGTTTCAGGAGTGGGCTGCCAGGTCCTTCTCCCTGGCTGGCAGCCCCTGGTGCTCCCAGGTCATCTCCTTTCCAAGGACGTCTAAAGATTAACAAGGCCAACCCTGCTTAGCTTCCAAGATCAGGAAGGATTGGGTGCCAGGTTGCTACGGCTACAGACGTATAATGGATATATGAACTGAATTATCACTCTGTATCCCATCAATTGTTGTTGTTAGGTGCCATCCAGTCAGTGTCCAACTCATAACCACCCTATGTACAATAGGCGAAACACTATTGTCAGTGCTTCTCTGGTATTCATAGTGTTTTCAATGGCTGATGGTTCTTTGAGAGTGGGTAGCCTGGTCCTTCTCCCAAGCCCATAGCACCTGGTGTTCCTAGGCGGTCTCCCATCCAAGTACTAATCAGGCTCAACCCTGCTTGGCTTCTGAGATCTGATGGTATCGGATGCCACAGTGGTACTACTGCAGGCCATCAGTATGTACCATTAAAATACTACTAAACAGAAAAGAATACCAGTGTTTGATGATTTCCTTGGTGTATGAACATCAGAGTGTACTGACACAGACCTACAGTGCATAGGTCAGTTCTTCAGTTGATACAGCCTCCTTATGCAACAGAGAGACACAGTAAATACAAGATGTATGAAGTTGCTGTCAGCATAGTATGGCATATAGTTTTATAATAAAGTTTATTTTATAAGCAGAAGTTATACACTCTAATGATAAAAGTGTTTTATAGTATATACATGAACCAACAACATAGTTTTTTTTATCATTGGCAAATATTAGGCACTACTTTTATAGATGCACATGCTATACTTTTATACAACTGGCAGGGCAGTATGTTTGTTGACACCAGCAACACCACAAACATGTGAGTAGTGCACAGCACTAAGGTGATGACGGCAACAATGTTACTAGGTAAGAGGAATTTTTCCACTATAATCTTATAAGATCATCATCATATGTGTGGTCCATCATTGATCAAAACCTCAATGTGCAGCAAAAGACTGGTATTTTATTTATTCATTTATTTATTATTTTTAATTTTTGTGGTACTTAGGGGTTGAGCCTAGGGTCTTGCAAATATTTTGCAAGTGCTCTACCACTGGGTTGCACCCTCAGCCCAGGGTGCCTCTGCCCTTCAACTCTTGATCTTTCTACTCCCACCTCCCTAGTGACTGAGATTACCAGCCTGCACCACAGTGCTGGGCTATGACTGTTATTTTGATTGCACCATAAATATTGTAAGTGTGTATGAAAAAACTGATGCCACTAAATTTTTTCTCTAAGTCTTCTGCCTTAGCTAGAGATGCAATACTAATTATTATTGCTTTTCGCAAAAGAGTACAGTAAAGAATATGGAGAGTATAAAGGGCATTTACTCTATCATCTGGAGAATGGCAGGCAAGGCTCACATCCAGCTAGGTAACCTATACAAGCCAGAGATGCAAAAAGGAAAAGCCATTCCCTCGTCTTTAGCATGCTATACAAAGTTAGCAATCCCCCACCTTCCATCCTACTTGTATATAACATCTCTGTTCCACATTCCTTCTCAAATGTTTAGACTTTCTTGTGGCTATTTTAGGTCATAGAGGTAGGCAAGTGCTAAAACCTCCTTTTTCCTACTTCTCAACTCCCCCCATAGGCACTTACAGAATATTTAAGAATCCTTTAAGAAGAACATCGAGGTTTTACTCTATTGTGAAATATCTCGTCATTAACTCTTCTGTCTTCATTTCAAATGAATAAATGATGGTTTTAAAAATTAAACCTCCGTAATTACTACAGTGCAATGCAAATGTTGTATAACCTTAGTTCCTATCGCTAAATTATGTACTCCCCAAAATATATCTTCTTTTCTAAAAAATTAACAGAGTTTAGACACATCGGGGACCCTAACCAATATCCAATTAAACATTTACAAAATAGATGGCTTTGGTCATGGACTTAAGATGCTATATGTAAGAGACTGCAGTAAAAGCACTCTGTGGGCTCCTAAGCTGAAGCAGAGGTGGGTGTTCTCACCAGGAAAACAAGTGAAATGTGTACAAATAAGTACAATATTCAGAACAGGGTGATTAGGGTCACAGGAAGAATTTGGAGAAAATGTTTGCTATGTCCTCCCTCTTTAATAAAAGCCTGAAGCAGTGATAAATGCCAAAAGTTCAAACAATTTATGAATTTTGAAAGCATAAATAAAACGAAAAATGAGCAATTTTAGAAGTAGATAAAAAATCAACAAAAAGTAAGTATAAATGACATGACCTTAATTAACACAGAGAAGGGAAAAAAAACTTCCTTATGAAGTCAACTGGTTCCTGGCATATGTGGTTTCTTTATTCATTTTGAAGCAAGATTATTTCAGATCCTGAAAGGGAGTACTGGACTTGAGTGTCTGTTGAATTTTATATTAAATAAAGGACATTAGTAATGGGCAATACAAATAAAAAACCCAAGGTATGAAAATGAAAGTAATACAGTTTCCTTCTAATCTTTGGTTAAATCAATCATATCTTTTTATGGGCTTCAGAGCTTTCCTGGCTGGTAGGCAGCAGCACAATGATGTGTTGCAATGAGGCTGCTGGTGTATTAGATATTGACCTCTTACAACCCTGATGGCTATTCCTCACCAGCCATAAGCAGGCTGGCTCATTTATCCCAGTGATATTCTTTGTCTGCTGTAATATAAAAACCCTGAGAAACATTGATCTCCTATTATTTGAAATCTTCATTCTTTCCCATGCATTAGCTTTTTGATAGATGCCTGTTATAGATGGCAATGTAATTGAAGGGAATGGAAGCAAAATAAAATAGGACATTAAGCCAAAAGTTAATTATCATTAAAAATTCAAAATAATCTATGCCCTTGAAGAAGTGATTTAACCTCATTTATTCAGAGTTTCCTTCTCCACAAAATGAATAAGATAATATCTGCCAAACCTACTTTTGTGCTGTCATGACAAATACAAAATAATGGATGTGACAGTGCTTTGAACTCCGTTATTAAATTATGTTGATGTTGTTGTTAGGTGCAGTCCAGTTGGTGTCCGACTCATAGTGACCCTATGTACAACAGGCAAAACATTACTATTAGTGTATCTCTGCTATTCATAGGGTTTTCAATGGCAGGTTGATTTTTGGGAGGGGGTTGCCAGGTCCTTCTCCCTAGCCTACAGCACCTGGTATTCCCAGGTGGTCTCCCATCCAAGTAGTAACCAGGCTGGATTCTGCTTAGCTTCTGAGATCTGACAGGATTGGACACCACAGTGATACAGCTGAAAGCTGTTACATTATAAGGCTGCCATTGTCAACATGTACTTCCCCCACATAGAATAGAAATCAAGTTACACACATCAGTCTATTAATTCTCTTAAGAAATTAAATGATAGAATAAGTGGAAGTCTTCAAGTACTTGCGTGACATCTAACTGGAATGTGGCTCATGCACCTTCTTTCTCAACTGGAATCATCTAAGAATATTTGCAATATTTGAATTCTGCAGCTCCAAAATCAACATTCGACTTTCCTCCATGTCAGTGTATGCTTTCCCAATGCTAATGTAATATATAGAACTAGTGTTCATACAAGCAGGATGATGGAGATGCTCCTGTTGTTGATGGTGGTGGCAGTGGTGGTGATGATGAGAAAGATGGTCATGATAAAAATGTCTTATATTTGACAAGAGCTGGGATTTGGCTCAGTTGGTAAAGCGCTGCGCTGCAGTCTCTGAGGTCCTGAGTTCAATTCCCAGCACCGCAAAAATGGGAGAAGGGCCTGGCAATCCACTCCCAAGGCAATACCAAAACAGCCATTGAAAACCCTATGAGGGTCACTATGAGTCGGATACCGACTCGATGGCACCTAACAACAACTAACAACATATTTGACAAAAATTTTATACTTTTCAAAGCCCTTATATTACCCAGTATATACCTACTATGATATACAATTACATCATACAGGTTCTTTCGAGGTTATTAAGCTTGATAATTGAAGGGTTAATCATATTCTTTGCATAATGGACTTTCCAGGCATTTAATATTTGCCAAGGATTTTATTTTGAAATTTATAGGGTACCTGGAATTTACACAACTTCTATGCAAACATTTTACTCTTACCCCAAAACATTAAGAGGAATATTAATTATTTAATGGAATATACTTTAGATTGCTCTAAAGTATAGACATACACAACCTCAATGTGGGAGGTGAGAGCAGTGCCTAGTTACCTACTTCGATCTATTTATTGAGAATATAGGGTATTAAAGCTCAGAGAAGTTAACTGATATCAGTGATGCTACTCAGAAAATTAGTGATAAAGGAGAAATGATAGTCCAAAATTCTAAACTCTACAGCACTAGCATTTTTATTATGACATCTAAGATGTAAGAATAACCATAGACTTCCTCTATCACTACAAAGCTCTTAAGTTAATCCTACCCTCCTTTCTCTTGTCATCTACTACTAGATCCATTTATAATTACCATTTCTAGGATCAGGGACTCCAAGCTTATTCCCGTGACTCCCCATTACTTTAGTTCCAAGGACCTCTCCATGAATCACTTATCTTTATATAAATTTTGGAATATGGTTCTGTCTGTCTGTTTAACAAATAAGGAAAAGAATATCTGGAGGTAATGCTTGTATAAAGTCATGCAGCAGTTAGTGACATGACTAACCAGGCTAGAGACTAAACAGTGCCTGGTAAACAATCCTGTTTTCCTGTTTATTATTTATAATCATAACAGCTATTTAATATTGAGCATCAATTATTGTGCTTAATTAAGGGCTGACATTATCTCACTAATCTTCTCATTGACAAATGAATAAACTGCAGATGATTAACTCATAATTTGAGGTCACACAGAAACAAGTATCCATACAGAATTGGAACCCAAATCTAACTTGAATATCCTGCTTCACTGGCAATTACTAACTTTTGATGTTTAATTTTCAAGTACAAAAATTTTAAATGTCAATGTAGGCAACAGTCCTTGGAAGCATAGATATCTCTATCAAGGTTTGGAAACCTAGATTTTAATCTGGTATTTCTTCGTTATTGGCTATATAATCTTAGGCAAATCAATCTGACCTTCAGTTTACTTGCTGTTAATACATGTAAAATGATATCTACTGTTCTGCAGGACAGTGTTGAGATTAAGGAATTTGAAGAGTCAGAGATTCTTGAGACTTGGCAGACTGTAATCTTTTTGAGGATAGACCTAGAAGTCTTGCTAGGAGCCATCAAGCTGTGGTAAAAATAAATATTGTGAAGAAAGATGCATTGTCTGTGAGGTAGTTAATGTATAGTGCACATAAACTATATAGCATTATATAAATATGCCAAACGTAAGAGGAAGTTATGTGAATAAAGTGCTCTGCACCAAATTTGTAATTTAGGAGGAAACAGGTTTAGGAAGAAAGGAAGCTTGTTTATTTCTGTTGTTGCTTTTGATCGATTAATTATTTTTGTGACTTGATCTAGTTGAAACTTAAAGACTCACTGAGTGGGAAGCATCCAATAAATTGATATGAAGCATCCCCCTTGCAATATTTAGAGCACTCTGAGGAGTTTTGAAATTGTTTATATGCTTTTTTGAAACCAAGGATTATGTGTAATGAGAAGAGATCATTTTTACAACTTCAATCATGTTACCAGGGGCTTTAAGTTGATAATCATAGATTGGTGTTTTAATGAGTTACATAAAGTCTCCCCCTTAATGCTTATAACATAACTTTGTTACTGACAAACTGTGTTTCTAGGAACTTAAATGCTTAAATACTTCTAATACCCTAAAAGCCGCATTGTTGAAGACAGCCAGGAAATACAAGCAGTTTGGATCACACGGCATAACTAAGGCCTCTGAATACATGCGTATTACTGAAAGGTAAAACCAGTACTTTGGGCTAAATAAACATGATGCAGAAATACATTTCTTTTACACAAGAATAGTTTCATTTAACATAGCTTGGGCACTTGTAGGCAATCTTTGTGCCACTTAACCTAAAAACAGAGAGAAAGAAAAAGTTAGAAAAGATAGCTTCTAGCCAGGTACCTTGGCCCACACCTGTAATCCCAGCAACTCTGGAGGCTGAGGCAGAAGGATGGCAAGTTCAAGGCCAGAGGCAACCTGAGCAATTTAGCCAGTCCTTGTCTCAAAACAAAAAATAAAAAAAGGGCTGGCAGTGTAGGTCAGTGGTGAAGTGCTTCTTGCCTACCATATGGGAGTCCCTGGGTCCAACCTTCCTGTACTGAAAAAATACGAGAGAACAAAAGAAAAGATGTTGTTGTTGTTAGGTGCCAAGGAGTCAAGTCAAACTCATAGCGACCCTCACAGGGTTTTCAATGGCTGACTGTTTTGGGATTGCCTTGGGAGTGTGTTGCCACATCTTTCTCCCATTTTGCGGTGCTGGGAATCGAACTTGGGACCTCAGAGACTGCAGAGCACTGCTCTATAACTGAGCTAAATCCCAGCCCCAAAAGAAAAAATAGCTTCTACTAAAATAAAAATTTATCTTTCTTAGAGCAGCTCCTATTATGGCTATGTTGTAGTTAAGTTTTACCTGTGCTAATGTTAGAAATCCTGATATGTAGATATTTCTCATGTGAACTAAGAAGGGCTAATATTGGAACTTCAAATTTCAGCTTTTTAAGATGTTCAGCATAAAATTGTGTGGTTTGTATCGATTTGTCGTATCAGTAAAAGTTCAAGTCCACACTCATTAATTCAGTTGTTCACTGACTACTTATTGAGGACCTCCTCTATGCTAATCACTATGCCAAATTCAAGACTAATCAATAACAGGGCCACTAGAAAAATAAATCATATTTGCATTTTATTCCAACATATTTTTAAATGTGATATTATTGGCTTATGAATAAAGACTTCTAAATTAATTTATTCTGATCTACTGTTTGAATCCATCATTTTAACAGAGAAGCAAAAGTAATGAGTGACACTTTTAAATGACTTTTCAATACAACTGAAGACATAAAGTACGTTCTCTGTCCAATCTGGGTAGTTAATTTGTGTCATGGATCTATGGAATGGTGAGCAGAATAGAATGGTATTAGAAAATATCACTGAAATGGCACTGAATCAAAAAAACAAAAAGACCTAGAAATTGCAATGATTAGTTTGGAACAATAGCAATGATCACAGTGACTTCTCTCTCACACACATATATTTTTTTATTAGAAATTTTTAATGTACATCATAATGTGATTCATTTTGACATGCTTTTCATTGTGACAATTTTCATATATGCAATTTGATAAACATTATTCATATAGGTTACCCCTTACCCTCCCCTATGTTTCCCCCCCTCCCCCCTTCCCATCTAAGTTTCCCATCCAAGTCTTCTCTATCTTTTACTATGTAGTAT
>VMDO01013757.1:0-56952 GCA_007922755.1 Pedetes capensis | reverse complement strand
ACCTCTTGGAATGGTTGGTCATCTACCAATTCTTTCTTGTATAATGACTCTGTGTATTCTTCCCATCTTCTTTTGATGTTTCCTGCATCATTTAATATTTTCCCTATAGAATCTTTCACTACTGCCACTCAAGGCTTGAATTTTTTCTTCACTTCCTTAAGCTTGAGAAACACAGAGCGTGTTCTTCCCTTTTGGTTTTGTGCCTCCAGCTCCTTGCATATGTTATTATAATATTTGTTTTTGTCTTCTCGAGCTGCCTTCTGAAATCTTCTGTTTAGTTCCTTAACTTCCTCATGTCTTACTTTTGCTTTAGCTGCTGGACATTCGAGGGCAAGGTCCAGTGTCTGTTTTGACATGTAATTTGGTCTTTTCTTTTTTTCTTGTCTTTTTAAGAACTTTTTGCTTCCTTCTTGAATGATATCTTTTATGTCATGCCCCAACTCTTCTGGTCTCCCATCATTTGTGTCTAATGCATTAAACCTATTTTTGGGGTGGTCTCTGAACTCAAGGTCATACCATGGCTCTTGTATACTTGTTCTAATTTTCTTCAGCTTCAGTTTATCTTGCATATGAGAAGTTGATGGTCTGATCCACAGTCAGCACGTGGTCTTGTTTTGACATTTTGTGTGGAGCTTTGCCATCGTCTCTTTCCACATATGTAGTCAATTTGATTCCTGTATGTTCCATCTGGTGAAGTCCATGTTCATAGTCTCCATTTATGATGTTGAAAAAATGTATTTGTAATGAAAAAGTCATTGGTCTGACAAAATTCTATCATGCAATCTCCAGCTTCATTTCTGTCACCAAGACCATATTTTCCAACTACTGAGCCTTCTTCTTTGTTTCCAACCTTTGCGTTCCAGTCACAGTGATTATCCGTATGTCCTGATTGCATGTTTGATCTATTTCAGATTGCAGAAGCTGGCTGAAATCATCCCTTTCTTCATTTGTGGCCTTAGTGGTGGGTGCATAAATTTGAATAATAGTCATATTAACTGGCCTTTCTTATAGGCATATGGATATGATTCTATCACTGACAACATTGTATTTCATGACAGATCTTGAAATGTCTTTTTTGATGATGAATGCAACCCCATTTCCCTTTAGTTTATCATTCCCAGCATAGTAGACCATATGATTATCTGACTCAAAATGGCCTATGCGGGTCCATTTGAGCTCACTGATGCCTAGAATGTCAATATTTATGCACTCCATTTCTCTTTTAACAATTTCTAATTTTCCTAGATTCATACTGCATACATTCCATGTTCCAATTATGAATGGATGTTTACATTTGTTTCTCCTCATTTTGAGTCATGCCACATCAGCAAGTTGAGCACCCAGGGGTTTTACTCCATTTTCGTCATCATGGTAGTCTGTACTTGGAGGAGGCAACTCTTCCCCAGTAGTCTTTTGAGTGCCTTCCAACCTGGGGGCCTCATTTTCTGGCACTATATGTGACAGTGTTTCTTTGCTATCCATAGGGTTTTCAATGGCCAGTTGTTTTGGGAGTGGCTCGCCAGGTCCTACTCCGTAGTCTGTCTTAGTCTGGAAGCTCAGCTGGAAACCTGTCCATCATGGGTAACCTTGCTCATGTCCGAGGTTACAGTGGCAGAGCTCTCAGCCTCATCGCAACACGCAAGCCCCCACAGTGCAGCAAACTGACATACTTGTGGGGGAACTGTGACTAGTACCACCATAAAAATATTGCTGTTAGTTGCCTTAGCAGAGAAACCATAAAAATGGGCTTGTAAGAATCTCTATTGCATATGGACTTTGATTTTTTCATGTTTATTCCTAGAAATAGTATTGTTGTTGTTGTTGATAGGTGCCATCTAGTCGGTATCCAACTCATAGCTGAGTGCTTCAGGATTGCCTTGGGAGTGGATTGCCAGGACCTTCTCCCATAGAAATGGTATAGTCAGATCATATGGTAATTCTATTTTCAGTTTTTTGAGGAACTTCAATACTGATTTTCATGGTAGCTTCACTAATTTGCATTCCCACTAATGGTATAGATGGGTTTCTTTTTTCCTGCATCCTCTGCAACATTTGTTGTTTGTTTTCTTGAGGATGGCATTTCTAAATGGGGTGAAATGAACCTCAAAGTAGTTTTGATTTGCCTTTTCCTCATGGCTAAAGATATTGAATATATTTTCATGTATTTATTTGCATTTTAAACTTCATTTTGTGAGAACTGTGTGTTCAATTCACTTCCTCATTTATTGATTGAGTTATGTGAGGGTTTTGGTGTTTAATTTTTTGAATTCTTTATATATGCCAAATATTAATCTGCTATTGGATGAATATAGCTGGCAATTATTTTCTTCCATTTTTAAGGCATTTTCTTCACTCTTGTAATTGTTTTCTTTGCTGTACAGAAAGAAACTTTTTAATTTGATGTAATTTCACTCACCAATTTTTGTTATTTTCCTCAGGTATTGGAGTCCTATTCAGAAAGTCCTTGTATATGTGTATATTTTAAAGTGTTTTCCTGTAGTAGTTTCAAAGATTTGTGTCTTATATTGAAGTCTTTGATAGATTTTAAATTGATTTTTGAACAGGGCAAGAGATAGCAGTCTGTCTTCTGAATACAGATATACAGTTTTCACAGCCTCATTTGTTACACAGGTTGTCTTCTTCAATGTTTGTTTTCAGCAACTTGGTTAAGAATCAGATGGCTGTAGCTGCTTGTGTTTATTTCTATATCCCCTGTTCTATAATATTAGTCTACATGTCTGTTTTGACATTAGCCCCATGCTATTCTTACTATGTGGGCTGGGATTTAGCTCAGTTGGTAGAGCACTGCGCTGCAGTCTCTGAGGTCCCGAGTTCAATTCCCAGCACCACAAAAATGAGAGAAGGACCTGGCAATCCACTCCCAAGGCAATCCCGAAACAGTAAGCCATTGAAAATCCTATGAGGGTTGCTATGAGTTGGATACCGACTCGATGACACCTAAAAAAAAAAAATCTTACTATGATTCTATAATATAAGTTGAAACTCGGTATTGTGATACCTCCAGAATTGCTTCTTTTGTCCTCAGGACTGCTTTTGGCTGTTTGATGTCTTTTACATTTCCATATAAAGTTTAGCTTTTTTTTTTGTCTAGTTCTGTGAAGAACATCATTGGAATTTGATGGGGATTAAATTGAATTGACAGATTATTTTTGGTAATATGATTATTTTAACAATATAATTCCTGCTGATCCATAAACATAAGTGATGTTTCCATCTTTGATTTTTTTTATTATAGAAGTCTTTTATCACCTTGCATTTCACTTTATTTTGATTTATTTTATTTTATTTTGATTTCTCGTTTTATTCTACTGTATCTGATATAATACAAGATAACTTTGTATTTGTTGAGACTTGCTTTATTGATTAAAATGTGTTTTGTTTTTGATAATGTTCCATAGGCTGCTGAGAAGAATGTGTATTCAGCAGTTGTTCGATGGAATATTCTGTAGATATCTGTTAAGTCCATTTCATCTGTAGTACAGTTTAACTTTAAAGCTTCTTTGTTGATTTTATGTCTGGATGATATATTTATTGGTAAGAGTGAGGTACTGAAGTCACCCACTGCTGTAGTATTTGGAACTATCTGTCCCTTAAAGTCTGGTAGTGTTTGTTTTATGAAATTTGGCAGAGCAACATTTGGTGCATATATATTCACAGTTGTTATATCTTATTAACATCTTGACATTCTTTATCCATTCTAATTTTGACTTGAAATATGCTTTGCCATATATGTGTACATGTACTCCTGCTTGTTTTCACATTGCATTTTTAGGAATGTTATTTTTTATTGTTTTGATTTCTGTCTGTATATTTCTTTGCAAGTGAGGTGAGTTTCTGCAGACAGCTAACCATTAAGTTTCATACTTTAACCTATTCATAAAGTCTACATTTTTTAATTGAATATTTAAGAGCATTTAAATTTGGAATGATTACTGAAATGAAATGTATGTACTATGTTCTATTTTCTTTATCTTAAGGGTTTGCTTGTTTATTGAGTTAATGAAGTTTTATTCTTTTCTAATTCACAATTGTTTGCCTATTCTTCTAGAGTTTTGTTTTTCTGTGCTCTCATGCTTGTGTATATCTTTCTTTCTCTTCAGCGTTAGTATTCCTTTAAGTATCTTCAGTGCAGCTGGTTTAGTAGTTATGGATTGCTTTAATTTATCTTTATCATGAAAGTTATTTATTTCTGCTTTGATTTTGAAGGATATCTTTGCTGGATATAATAATCTTGGCTGGCAATTATTTTGTGTCAGGGCTTGAAATACATCATTCTATGCTTTCAATGGAAAAGAGGAAAACCCTCCACCAGATGGATTGACACAGTGTCTGCAACAATGGGCTTAAACATAAATAAGATTGTTTGCCTGGCACAGAATTGGCAAGTGTTTCGATCTGCTGTACATAGGGTCGCTATGAGTCAGACTCGGCTCGAGGGCACCTAACATGCTTTCCTGGGTTTTAGGATTTTTACTGAGAGGACTGCTGTTATTCTGATAGGTTTGCCTTTATAAATAACTTGGCATTTTTTCATCCTTCTATATTCTTTATTTTTTCTGGACTCCATACATTTTGACTATGACATTGAGCTGTGCACTGTTTGTGTTTGCTTGGGGTTCTATTTGCCTGTTGTACTTAAAAGTCCATTTCTTTTCCTTAATTTAGGAAAATTTCTGCTACAATTTCATTGAATAAATTTTCTATGCCTTTAGTCTGTATCTTCTTCTACATCCAGTTTCATATGTTTGTTCTCTTAATTATATCTTAGATGTCATGAATATTGTGGTCATGGTTGAATTTTTTTCTTCATTACTATCTTCATGTAATAGGTATTTATCATTATCTTCAATGCCTGATAGTCTTTCTTCTACTTCATTGAGTCTATTAGTGATGCTTTCCATTGAGATTTTTTATTTGACATTTTGAGATTTTCAAGATATTTAGATTTCCATTTTTTTTTTCAGAATCTGTCTCTTTGCCAAATTTCTCACCCAGGTTGTTGAATTTCTCATGCAAGTCTTATATTGTTTTCTTCACTTTATTTATCTGTTCATTTGAATCCACTGAGGTCATCAATCATTTTTTAAAACTAGGCTTTTGAATTTTTCAGTATTTCAGTACCTTTGGATTCACTTATTGAAGAGTTATGAACTTTTTGAGGAGTAATGTTACTTTGCTTTTTCATACTTCTTTGGATTCTCTGTTGTGATTTATGCATATTTTGGGGTAGATAGTTCTTCTAGTTTTTAAATGGGGATCTTCTGAGTAAACGGCTTTCTCTTGATGGCTTACTTTCCAGTACTTCAAGGAGAGGAGAAAACAAACTGCCATTCTAGCAACAACACAAAAAAATATAAAAATACAATAGAAATCAATTATATATGGCTGTACCACAAATAATCATAAAAAAGAAGTGACAAAAATAATGTAGAATAATCTATTATGTGAAAAATTAATAATGGTTCAATATTAACAGGAGAATGAAATAAAGGAGGGGTTAGAAAAAGGGCAAGAAGAAAGAAGAAGCATGGTTAAATAAAGGAAAAAGGATAGAAATATGAGGAAGAGGAAAGGAACAAGATATTTGAAAGTATAAAATAAAGAAAATACATAAACAAAATTGATAAAATAAGATGAATAAAACATAAAACAAAAAATTATTAAAATATAATAAAGATAAGTCACATTAAAAATAATAAAAAGATAATGATTTTTTCTAACACTAATTGGAGAAGCTTCTTTCTAGGTCCCTCTAATATTGGTATATATCAAGTCTGTGAAGAGTGGCCCATTGTAACTGGAGCTTATTGTGGTTCTTCTCTGTTCCTACTCTACAGGTCAGTTCTACCCATGGGTTGAGGCTGTGGGTAAGTTAAGAGTATGTTGTCAGGGTCAGAGCTCCCTTTGCTTTAGAAGCATCACCTCTTTGCATCCCGGGAGCCACTACTAGCTGCAAGAAGCTTTGTAGTCTGTGATCCAATAGGTTCCCCCTTGCTCCACAGTCCACTCAGTGTGTGTACATAGGAATGGAAAATGCCAAGCCTAGGAATATCCCCTGAGTGCCCGGGAGACCAGGGAAAGCAACAAGAGCACTGAGTTCTGCACTGGAAAGGGAAATTGTGGGGAGGCAGATACTTAGCCTGCTAATCTTAGGGCTTTCAGAGCCTGCTCAGCAGTAAACCACCCTTTAGGAGGGAGGAGGCTGAGGGAATCCACACATCCACCAGACCTGGGCTCAGAGTTGTCAGTTACACCTGGCAGCAAGCCACATGCATCAAGGAGATAGCTCCAGGGGATGCTCAGTCAGAAAACCATCACTCAGAAATCTCAGTCACGGCAGTAATCCACAGGTGATGGAGCTCACACCTCACCACAGACTGTGGGCCACTGAAGATCATGCCCTCCACAGTCCAAACTTCCTGCTGCCTAATTTCTCAGTATTAGGAGATGCTAGGCAGGAAAAAGGGAATAGCAAGGCCCTCTGCAGGCATCTTCTTCCCAGGTAACTTTTGAGTCAAGAACATCAATGTAAGCTTCCTCTGAGACAAATGGCTTGATTGGTTGTCAGTGCTATCTTGGTAGAGAATGTTCTTTATAAATGCTGTAGCCAATATCCTTTTATAAATGGCCAAGGTGGTAGCCAGTAACACCCTTTACATGTGCAGACAACAGAGGCCTTTATATCTGGCCTGGGCAAGGGGAGCACCTTTGAGGGAAGACCCCTCTTCAATTAAAGGGGAAATCCTGTTTCACAGCCTAAGAAGGCCAACCTAAGATAAAAAAGGTGGAAGAAATATGACACACCTGAAGACAAGATAAGGAAATTGGAGGAATATCTGTCCCCTTAGAGATATGGTTGCTTGTTGCCATTGAGTCAGATCTGCCTCATAGAGATCCTATCTACAACTGAATGAAACACTTCCAGACACTGTGCCATGCACATGATCTTTTTATGTTTGAACCCAACATTGCAGGCACTAAGTTTCTTCTCATTTTGAGTCATACTATATCAATCAAAGGAGGTCCAGAGGCTTTACTCCATTCCCATCATTAACGTTGACTCTATTTTGAGGAGGCAATTCTTCCCCAGTCATTTCTTGACTGCCTTCCAGGGGGGGTCTTTTTCCATCACTACATTTGACATTACTTCTCTGCTATTCTTAGGGTTTTCAATGGCTAATTGCTTCAAGAGGGGGCTGCTGGGTCCACCTCCCTAGTCTATCTTAAGTCTGGAAGCTCTGAAATCTGTCCTCTGTGAGTGGCCCTCTGGTAATCGAAATACCAGTGGCATAGCTTTCAGTATCACAGCAACACATAAGCCCTCACACCATGACAAGTTGGCAGACACATGGGAGCCTAAATGAGATATGAATTTAAAATGCAAAAATCCCCACACCACAGTGCAGCTGTTCAAGGATCTTTACTCCTGAACCTGCCCTCTGTCTGACTCACACAGTATAATTTTCTTTATTTCTGATTCCATCTCTCTTCTCCTAACATTGGCCTACATTCTAAGCCTACTCACCTTGGCACTCAGGGCACTCTCCTTGTCTCTGAATAAACTGCTCTGAAAGTTCCTTTCTGGGTCCATTTTGAATCCTTTTACCAGTGAGACCAGCAACCCGGAGAGGACACCTATATGCTTGGCCACATCAGTAGGTCTGTGTTGAATCCTTGCTGTCTACACCGCTGCCTGTTGTGGTGTAACCATCTCCCCATCCAGACACTGTTGCAGATGCCTGCAGCCTCCTCCACTCATGACTGATTCTGGCTTAGAGGTCCCTAGGGTGGCTCAGCTTCAAACTTTAGGGCCCCTTTCCTCATGGCATCTGGATAGAGCACTCAGAAATAAGGGGAGTGACACTGGGGATTTCTCCTCCAAATCTGGCACATCACATAGAAGGAGACACTGTCACACCAAATCCCAGCAGTGGATTTAGTGCTTGATACACTTTGGATTCCTCCTGCAGCTATGACTGCCACCTTGTTGTTACCGGGAGTGCCTGGTTTACCTTGTGGCCATGGCTTCAGCCTTCCCCTCCCTAGTTGGGGTTGAAGTTTGGGCTGTTTCCTGCTTTTCTTTCTGTCACCTTTCTGTTTCTCTGTTTTTTAGTTATCCTACTTCCTCTTTCTTGACTCCCAACACTTTTCTTCAGCTTGTGTATTTTCAATAAGTCACTATGTTATTGTACTTTATGTATATATAGGAAAATGCAAGCATTTGAGGAGGTCAAATCTAATTCTTAAAAGAAAGCCAAACATTTATTGTAGAAATTTTGTTTCTCAATATTGACAGTTGAAAAAGCACATGTCTGATATAATAAACCACCAATAAAATGTTTCAAATTGGCAATGTTTTTTATGTTTAAAGGTATAACATTTGTTTTTGTGTATTGTTGTTGTTGTTAGGTGCCGTCGAGTTGTGTCCGACTCATAGCGACCCTCATAGGGTTTTCAATGGCTGATTGTTTTGGGATTGCTGTGGGAGTGGGTTGCCAGGTCCTTCTCCCATTTTTTTGTGGTGCTGGGAATTGAACTCAGGACCTCAGAGACTGCAGCGCAGCGCTCTACCAACTGAGCTAAATCCCAGCCCCTTTTGTGTATTAGGTGAAGCAATTAATAAAAATACCTAGATAATTTCCACAAAAATCCTTTCTATATTATAGATTGGTTCATTTGATATTCAAAAGATGGGTCACAAAGTAGAAACGATACTTGAAGTCACATTTGTGCAATGTAACAGAGTTGGCTGGTGCATTGAGCTATCTGTCTCACCTTTCCCCATTGTCATGAACTAAGTTATGGCTCCTGCCAGCTGCCTTGGAAACCTGTGCTTTCCTTCTTCATATGAATACATTTGCATTAATCTAAACTACCTTATCTTTAAGTTACAACTGAAGTTATGTGTTTTGCTTTAGGTCTTATTGTTTAAAACCTTTCTCTGTTCAGGATTACTGTTAGATGTTTTGTCTTTAAAATATATGCTGCCTTGCTCTGCAATGTATTTTCATAGGTACATGCAGTAAACTATTATGATGATTGTTATTGTTAGGTGCCCTTGAGTAAGGTCTTAATCATAGCATAACAGGACAAAATGCTACCTAACACTGCCATGCACACAATCTTTTAATGTTTATGCCCACTGTTTCGGCCCCTGTACTTCTCATTTTGAGTCATGCCACAGCAACAAAAGGACATCTCGAGAGGCTTGCGCTATTCCTGTCATTAAGACCGACTCTACTTGGAGGAGATAACCCTTCTCCATATTTCTTGAATGCCTTCCAGTCTGCAGGGCTCCTTTTCTGGCATTATATTTTGCAGTATTTCTATGGTATCCATAGGGTTTTCAATGGCTAATTGTTTCAGGAGTGGGCTGCCAGGTTATTATCCCAAGTCACTCTTGGTCTGAAAGCTCCTCTGAAAACTGGCCACCATAGGTGGCCCTTCTGGTATCTGAAATACCTATGGCATACCTTTCAGCATCACAGCAACATGCATTTCTCCACAGCACAACAAGCTGACAGACATGTGATGGATTAGGATCATAAAGCATATAACATCACTGCTGGTTGACTGATTCAGATACTGGAAGATTTTCTAATATGAATATTGTTGTACAGGGTAGCTATGACTACAACTTTGCTCTGTAGAATGCTAATCCTGGCATTTGCCTTACTAGAAGTAGAGACTGTGCATAGGCAGAGTATTAGCCAAAAGCTTGTGTAAGGCTGATCTCGATTAGAAGCTCTTTTCTGGTAAGTGAGAATAGATATTCTTCTAATAATATATATAGAAAATATGTTAAAATTATGGATTGTTAATTTTGGGCTTTAAGCTAGTCTGGAAAATCCTTTTTGAAGAGTGAGTTTTGAAAAGAGGGCAAGTAAAGAGAAAGAGTGAAAATTTCAATGGGTGTCATCGACAGAATACTTGATTATCCATTTAAAAATGGATCTTAAAAACAATAAAAAGATTAAAATTTTTTAAAATATTAAAGGAATTGTTCTGAAAAGTGAATGAACATACAAAATCCATATTGTTGTTGTTGTTGTTAGGAGTTGAGTCTGACTCATAGCAACCCTCATAGGGTTTGCAGTGGCTGACTGTTTCGGGATTGCCTTAGGAGTGGATTGCCAGGCCCTTCTCCTGTTTTTGCAGTGCTGGGAATGGAACACAGGACCTCAGAGATTGCAGAGCAGCACTCCACTGAGCTAAATCCCAGCCATATATTTAACGTAAATCATAAGCTTAAAGTCAACATTCTTTCACTTAAAAATTATGTCACTTGTAAGCACAATGTGACAAAACACTTTTTACTTCTCTGTGAAAACTATATTCTTCTATCCTTAATAGAGCTTTGTACTTTAGATTTACTTGGTCTTAAATAAAATTAGGGACTAATAAATGGCTGTAGATTAATCTATAAAGCCCATGAGTTTTGAAATCACATTACTTTTCTACTTTATATAGTAATAGTTGTGAAAAGAATATTTTGATATATAGAACTAGAAAATGGACTGCAAAATTGGTTTTTTCATGAAATAAATTTTAAACAGCACATTTAAACTAGGATATTTTTGTTATATTTTGAGGAAGAAAATAATTCTATACAGGGTAATAAAGTTCAGGCTCTCAACAGAAACCTAAACTACCAGGTGACATTTAATTGGATCCAAGATTGAATCAGAGGTAGGAGAGTCATGGGTACTTGAGTGATGTTCTAAATCAGTGACTGTTAATTTTTTCTTCAATTTTGGCTAATAAGACCACTTATGGGAAAAGGTAACAAACTTACATTTAATAGACTATTTGACTTGTTGCAAAACTGCTGATCTAAATATTATGACAAAATATTAAAATAAGTTTTGACTAATTAAGAAACTTGTACTATGTTAGAAATATGATTTGTTGTCAGGTGCCATCCAGTCAGTGTACAACTCATAATGACCCTATATACAACAGGAGAAACAGTTTTGTTACTGCTTCTCTGCTTTCAATGGCAGATTGTTTTTTGGGAATGGGTTGCCAGGTCCTTCTCCCAAGCCTACAGTATCTGGTGTTCCCAGACAGTCTCCCATCCAAGTACTAAGGCGGCCCAACTCTGCTTAGGTTCTGGGATCTGATGGGATTAGACGCCACAGTGCTATGGCTGCAGGCATGATGATTTATATTCCATGAAAACTGACATTTGTTTCATTGTTTTTATGAAAGAAAAGAGGATTGTTATTTGGAGTTTTTTGTGGTCTACACAGAAACTGAAAAACTGCACACTGACCTTTATAGTTTTAATGACTAAAATACAGACTCCAGAGAAGGGATCTTTTACTTCTGAACCCATCTAGCAATAAAGATACAATGTAAGTACAATGTATGCTTTTAATTTAATGAACATATTTAACCTTGCAAGCTAAATGTCTGACTGATATTTGTCTGATAAAATACAGGTAATACTTTGGTAGAGTCATGCTTAGGGCTGGTAGAAATGATCTCCCTGTCTTCAGGCTTATAAAATTTGAGGTCATGTCCTATCTTTAATAATCAATTCATTGCCAAAATACAGCTCTGCCTTTAGAATTCAGTTCGTGTATCTAAGATTTGAATCCTACAATTTAGGTCACATGGAAAATACATTTATTTTCTATTTCAAGACTCGTTTATGTGTTTTATTTTAAACATCAGATATACTCGGTTTATTGTGACTAAGTGACACATTCATATAGACTGAAAAATGCAGTTGAAAAAATGGAGATTAAAGCATTGACACTTAACCCATCACTATAGTGGTTAAACTTTGAAACATTATTCAAAACACATTAACTGCTAAATTCGGAGTGTATAGAAGAACAAAAAAGATCTCTGAAACCTGATTGAAAGAAAAAGTCTAGCACCAGAGACCTGTCGTCACTGTGGCTCATGCTGCAAGATGCTGATCATCACCATAGCAACAGAGTGTGTTTTGTTACCGCATGGAAATCTGAGCTCCTGAGTGATAAGTGTAACATCCCACTGAGGGGACGGTGCAAAGCTTTTATGGCAATGGGTTAAGATGTATTCATAGGTAAAGATGGGCATCTTGAAAAATGTAATAAAAAGATGAGCCATGCATGAACATTTGAGTCTATTTTTATAAGTGAGGTTGTCATTTACAACCATTCTTAATCACTGTTATCACTGACTTATTTTCTTCCTCTTTAAACAGAAAGACACTACAATGAGCAATTTCAAAAAGAAAGTTTAAATTTTGCTTGTTTTATTTCCTGAGATTCTATAATTTACACCACTATCAACTCAAAGAAATATGTAAATGATCTTTAATTTTCTTGTATTATAAATTCTGTATTTTTATCATATAGACTATATATACAAGGGAGGATAAATATGTAATGTAATGAATATGCATGTTCCAAATTTGTGTACACATATTCTATTATTATGAAGTATATTAGGCTGAAATACATTAAGTATTTATTTTTGTAAGAAACACGTGGTAGATTTTCCCCAAAACCCTAGTATATTCAGAATTGCAATTCCCATTGTAGTTAAGAATCAAGCGGACTGATGTTGTCACATGTGGCAATGATAAAATCTGAACATCATGTAACTGCCTAAAAGGAACTGAAGAATGGAGAAAAGCAGGCAGGTGTGACTATGCAAGGTGAGTAAATTTGCTTAGTGTTAAGTTCTCCATTGTTCTGCCATGAGGCACGGGAGCAATGAGAATGCATGGAAGAGAGGGACATGGAAAGAACTTGGTCTCTCGACCCCGGGAGCCACAGTGAGGAGTCAGCCACGTCGAAGGCAAGTTAAGGTGCCTATAACAATATCCTGTATTGAATCTGACATTTTCTCTGTAAATGCAAAAATAAAAATCTCTCATATTTCAGTCTGGCCACATCTTTTGCTGATGGGTGACTCATGCATGAATGATTCAGGCATGGAAACTCAGAGACACAACATCTGACCTGAGATCAGAGCAACTGTCCATGAAACAGTTTTCATTTTGTAGTCAACAAAGTTAATTACCTGCTGAAACAAAAGGAACATTATTTGCAGAGAATGACACATTTCAGATATTCTACATCCTAATATTCATAATATCTTAGATACTGACAAGAGATAATTTTCAATAAAAAGTTAAAATCATAAGCTTCATAGAGATAAAAATAAATATAAAATATTTTATTCTATTTGTTTATTGAACCAGATAGATATTATATCTGGTTCAAAACACATTAGGAATATTGATATGAATGTCCAAATTGGGGCAAAACTGAACTTTGACCAGGAGGGCAGAACTTTCAGTTCTGAGTTACTTGTTACTTGTTATTGGTAGGTGCGATAAAATCAGTGTCTGACTCATAGTAACCCTGTGTACAATAGGCAAAACACTATTGTCAGTGGTTCTCTGCTATTCATAGGGTTGTCAATGGGTGATTGTTTTATGGGAGTGGGTTTCTGGGTCCTTCTCCCAAGGCTAGAGCACTTGGTGTTCCCACTCGGTTTCCCATCCAAGAATTAACCAGGCCTCACCCTGTTTAGCTTCTGTGATCTGATGGGATCGGATGCCACAGTGGTATGGCTGCAGGCACTTAATACTTGTAGAGATGTAGCTATCTAAAAGGTCATGAAAGGCTGGGATCAGATAACCTGAAGAATGTCCTCTAGACAATGCTTATTTTCCATTAAAATACAGTTATTTTTTAACACAATCCCAAATTCCTAGCATAAAAAGGCTCAGGAAATTTATATGTGTTCTTAATTTAAAAGACAGTTAAATGAAATCAATTTCAAGATGTTTCAGAGGATAGTACTTGAGCATGATTAATATGCCCAATGTAAAGGAAAATTCAGTGTTAAAATATTTAGGAAGTCTCATCAGAAAAGTAGAAACTTTTGATAGATATATTTTTAGTATTTTAATCTACCATATGATCTACCTATTCAAACTCAGGAACATTAAGTAATTAATCACTCCCAAAGGCTACATTTCTTAATACTGTTGTGGTGAGGATAAAGTTTCAACATGAATTTTTGAAGGGACACCATCATTGAAATCATGTTGTGGTTGTTAGGTGCCATCAAGTTGGGTCCAATTCATAGTGACCAATAAGTAGAACAAAACAATGCCTGATTCTGTGCCAGGCACATGATCTTATTTATGTTTAAGTCCATTGTTGCAGACATGATGTTATTTCATCTGGTGGAGGGTTTCCCTTTTTTTCATTGACCTGCCACTCTCCCACCTGCAGCCTTCCAACTGTGGAGTCTGATCCTGTCAGATGTCGGAATATAAGCAATTTCAGCCCTGGTTAGTACTTGGATGAGAGGCTGCCTGGGTAGGCTTGGGAGAAGGACCCAGCAACCCACTCTCCAAAAATGAGCCTTTGGAAACCCTATGAATAGCAGATAAGTATTAACAGTAGTGTTTGCCTGTTGTACATAGGGGCGCTCTGAGCTGGACACTGACCTGAGGCACCAAACAACAACAATAACAAGCCACTCTCCTAAACATGATGTCTTTCTCCAGGGATTGATCCCTCATGAGTACATGTCCAAAACATGTAAGATGCAGTCTATTCATCTTTGATTCCAAGGAGCACTCTGGTTGTACTTCTTCTAGGATAGATCTGTTGGTTCTTTTGGCAGTACCTAGTATATTTAATAGATGTCTCCAGCACCATAATTCAAAAGCATCAATTCTTCTTCTGTCTCCTTTGTTCAATGTCCAGTTTTTACAACCATATGATGGGAGTGAAAATACTATGACATGAGTCAGGCATACCTTTGTCTTCAGTCTGACATCTTCACTTTCCAATATTTTAGAGAGATCTTTTGGCCAGTTTTTCCCAAAGCAAGGCATCTTTTGATTTCTTGACTGCTGCTTCATGGGTGTTGATGAACCAAGTAAAGCAAAATCATGGACAACCTCCATCTTTTCTCCATTTATCATGAAATTGCATACTGACCCAATTTTAAAGATTTTTATTCTGTTGATATTGAGTCACAATCCATATTGATCTTTGTGTTTGTTGATCTTCATCAGTACATGTTTCATATCTTCACTTTCAGCAAGCAGAGTTATGTCACCTGCATAAGGCAGATTGTTAATGAGTCTTTCTCCAATCCTGATGTTGCGTACTTCTTAATGTCCAGTTTCTCAGATTATTTGCTCAGCACAGAAATTAAAGAGATTTGGTGAAAGGAGACAGCCTTGACACACACCTTTCTCAACTTTAAACTAAGCAGTATTTCCTTGTTCTGTTCAAGCCATTGCCTCCTCATCTATGTACAGATTCCTCATGAGCAAAATCAGGTGCACTGGTATTCACATTCTTCTCAGTGTTATCTATAATTTATTATCATCTACAGAGTCAAATGCCTTTTCATAGTTGATAAAAACATAGACAGACTATCTTTGTGATATTCTCTGATTTCAGCTAATATCCATCTAACATAAGCACTGATGTCCTTGGTTCCACACCCTCTTCTAAATCATGTTTGATTTTTCAGCAGTTCCCTATCTATATACTGGTGTAGTCACTTTTGAATGATCTTTAGTAAAATTTTGTTTATGTGTGATATTAATGATATTGTTTGATATTGTTTGAATGCCAGAGTGGTATGGCTAAAGATGCCAAACAGCCTGGTAGTATTATTAAAAATCTTGTACCAAAAAATTAGAGGATTTAGATCAAATGCACAAATTATTTGGATCACATAGATTATCAAAACAGAAACTTGAAGAAATGAAAGCCTGGTGGGGTGCTACATGGAAAATGTAAATAGTTTGATGATAAAGTCTTCAAGGACTCCTTTTATACATTGAACTTTTTCTCTATGTTTGAAATTTTCAACATAATAAGTAATAGAATATATATGAAAGACAGAGGCAAGAGGACCAAGAGTTCAAAGTCAGTGCCAGCCTATGAAGCTTAAGACTCTGAGTCAAAATAAAAAAAAAATAATAATAAAATGCGGGAATATAAGCAATTTCATCCCATTTCATCCTAGTGGTAGAGCGCATGGTGTGTGATGCCCTGGGTTCACCTACCAAGTTCCTAAAAAAAAAAAGGACAGTTGGAATTGTAACTGGGATTATAATCATTTCAGGGAAAAATGCTGTTGTAAAAGCATTGAGTATTTCTATCCATAAAAATGGTATATCTGCTGATTTACTTAGGTTTTCTTTGACTTCCCTGGGCTGAATCTCTACCCCATTTAACAAACATTTTAAAATTTGAGTCAGGATCTCATTAAATTATACAGACTGCCTCTGGCCTTAAATTCATGAATTTCCTCCTTCTGTCTCCCAAATCACTGGAGTAAAGGCATGAGCCACCACGTCCGGGTTCTAACCTCTGTTTTTGAAGAATTTGGCAAACCATTTGTAAAAATTTCATAGAGAAACAAAGAGCCTAGAATGAACAGCATACTTTAATATAGGAATGTAATACTACATATTTTAGTCTGTCTGGATTCAAGGCTTAACTTTGAAGGGGACCAAAACAATTACATATATGCATATATAAAATATATATCTATACATATGCCATATATCATGCATGCATATGGATATCTGTAACTATGTATATATGTATGTTGTTGTTGTTGTTAGGTGCTGTCGAGTCGAGTCTGACTCATAGTGACCCTCATAGGGTTTTCAATGGCTGATTGTTTTGAGATTGCCTCGGGAGTGGGTTGCCATGTCCTTCTCCCATTTTGCAGTGGTGGGAATCAAACTCAGGACCTCAGAGACTGCAGAGCAGTGCTCTACCAACTGAGCTAAATCCCAGCCCATATATGTATGGGTGTGTATATATACATATGCTATCATACATGCTTCATCACATATATTTCATTTAAACATAAAATTCAAAAACAGACTCAGACATATACTGTCATTTTATTTTTAACAAAAGTTATGAGGCAATTCAATGTGTATAGGATAAATTATTTGACAAATAGTTCTAGAGCAATTATGTACACACATATATATTTCTTTAAAAGTTCACAAAAGTGCATATCCTAAAGAAAAAATATAAATATGTGCAAATGTCTTCATCAAAATTAAAGCTTGCTTTTTAGAAGATACAATTAAAATAAAAACTCAAACCAAAGACTGGAAGAATATATCTGCAAAATTTAGACATAATGAATACTCCATACCAAGAACATGCACACAGCTTTTTCATCTCAATACTTAGATGAAAATCAACCCAATAAAATGAGCAAGCAAACATGTGACAAGGCATTTCACACACTAAGGTACACAGACAACAATAACAATAACAACAAAATCCATGAAAAGATGCTCAATATTGCTATTCATTAAGCAATATTAATGGCTGTTAACTTAAAAATCTACAAAGATAAGCAGCAAGTCAAATTTTCATAGTTTGCATAGGAATATAATTTTGAAAGAACTTTGAAGGTTTTTTATAAACTTAAGCATACACTTAACATATGATCTATTGATTCTAGTTTGAGGAAAAATGAAAGCATATTCATGCAAAAATGTGTATGTCAATGTTCACAGAGGTCCTATTTATGGTAGCCCAGCACTGTAGAATAGCCAAGTAGTGAATGGCTAAAAAATCTTAGTATATTCATACAGTGGAAATCAACCCAGCAATGAACAGAATGAGACATGCAACGGCATGGACAAAAGTTAAAAGTATTTTGTTAAATGAAAGAGACCTGGCAGAAAGATTGTATGCTGCATGATACTATTTATGTCAAGTTCTATGAATATCAAAATTTGGGCCACAGTAAATAGATTGATGGTCACCAAGGTTTGGAAGGGGGGTTATTGCAAAGTACCATGAGGGAAACTTTTGAGGAAATGGGAATGTCTTGTAGATTCATTGTAGTAGTGAATCCAGATGCTGTATGGTATATGTGTCAAAATTCATCAAAGGTCACACTTTAAAAGTAGTATAGTATTGACTGTAAACTATCCTTCAACTCTTTGCATTTAAGATCACTGGTGTTAAAAAGTACAATTAATTGTGAACATTATATATACAGAGACATGTATGTACCACATTCATGGAAGTTATTGAGGGAAGCTGAATTTGTACTATATGATTATAAGTGAGATGATGTAACACTTGTTTCAAAAAGGCTGTTGAACATATGAAAACTGCTACTATTTATTTCATCATTTGAATGATGTTTATCTGAAAACTAAACATTCTGAATTAATTAGTAAGGAAACAGAAAAGTAATACAACATGTTACACAGGCAGAATTATTCATTTATATGTATGTATGTATGTATGTATGTATGTATGTATTTTTGCAGTTGTAGTGTATTGAACCAATGACTACATGGAAGGTAGGCAAACAATCCACCACTGAGCTGCACCCTGAGTCCGTTTTTAAAATTTAAAAAAATTTTATTTTGACGCAGTGCATTGCTGAATTGCTCAGGCTGTTTCTGTCCTTGAACTCACAATCCTCCTGACTCCACCTCCCACATTGCTGGGATTACAGGCATGTGCCACAGTGCCCTGGTCACCTGGGAATGATTGAATCAAAAATGTTGTCTAGTGACCCAAGCATATTAAGCATCAAAATATACTAAGGTTTATTTTATCTTTTATTTCACTTAAAATGAATAAAGTAACTCAGAAACTAATCCAGTGTCCAAACACATAGTCCTGCTTTCATAAAAAATTTCTTGAGAGAGTGGCTATCTTGAGAGAGTGGTAAATCTAATAAAATTAGCACTGGATTTATTAGTGTAAAAATAATTTTGAATACTTAGTTTATTCTGATGTGACCTTAAATGAATTACTTTACTGTATAAAACTCAACGAGTGGCAGTCAAACCCCAAAATAACCTTCTGATATATTATTCTCTTATTACCACTGTAGCAAATTACCACAATTAGTTCATAAAATAGCTAGCCTAGATTTATTATCTGACAATCTAGAGGTCAGAAATTTACAAGCTGCATCCACTGTACTGTAGTCAAGGATAAGGTGGACTAGTTTCTTTTGGAGACTCCATGGCAAAATCTTACCTTTTTGTTCTAGCTTCAAAAGGCCACTTAACGTTCCTCATAGTCCCTTTCTTTATCTTCAAAACCAGCAGCAGAGCATATTCAGATCTTCTTGTAACTCTGAACATCCTACCTTCCTTTTATAAGAACCTCTATGATTACATTTGGCCCAGAAGGATAATCCAGGATAAATTCTCCCCCCATCCCCAAATCCTTAATTTGACCTGATCTTCAGATTTCCTTTCCCCATGTTATGGTAGCATATTCACTGAGTCTGGGCAATAGATATGAACCTTTTGCTATGCTGCCAGGCTATAATTGACTAATCTGAACTATGGGTCAGCTGGGCTTTTCATGAAGACCAAGAAAGACAAAACTTCTGACCTCATGGAAATTACAGTCTAGTGAGAATTTTTTTCTTTTATTGTTTTCTCTTTCTTCTTGCTGTGTGTGTGTGTGTGTGTGTGTGTGTGTGTGTGTGTGTGTGTGTGTGTGTTTCTGGGGATTGAACCCAGGGCCTCAATTCACACTAGAAAGCACTCTACCACTGAGCCCCATCCCAAGTTCTTTAGTGTGAGTTTTAAAAGATATAGCAGGTCCATATAGGGTAAAAATAATTTATAGAAAGTGATGGATATAAAATCCCATTGTTGTTGATATTACAACAAAAATAATAAATACAAATTTTGTTGTGTAGTCCACATTCAATTATAGTAGTATAAAAGTTAAGTACTGAAGAAAACATTTCTTTATAAATTAGTTGAGAATATATGATCCGTAGTAAAGCGAATGTCATTCCAATAGTACTATTTCTAAGTTTTCTAATTAAGATTGAGATTGATTGATGCTCATGCACAATAAAAGTAATTATATTTGATAGATGTTTAAGCACTTTTTCTGGCAATATGTACTTTACCCAAACTGGTGTATAGAACATACTTGCACAGTTTAATGGGTGAGCCATTGAGACTGGGATAGCTCATGCAAAGCTGATGGGACTCAGGGCTGTCAGCATGAATTGGGTTAGGGTCTAGAGTCCAGGTTTCCCAGGGTACTGCTCTTTTCGAAGCACAAGTAGTTTTTAATGTTCTGGGAGAACAACATGGTAGAAAATGTTAATGCCCAATGGAATATCAATTAGCAGACAAGCACATGTAATCAGGGCTGTCATGGTGATGGTACTGGCAGGGCAGAAAAGAGTCCCCAGGAATGCCGCTGCCATATCCCATCAACATTTCAGTTAAGCCCCGCTCTACAGAACACTGCTTTTAGTACTGTACAGGTGATTTTCTATTCTGGGAAATTTTTTACACAAATCTTTGTTTACAGTCAACTTAATAAAAAGGAAAAATAATGATAATTACATCCTTACTGATGTTTTAATTTTTTTTTCTACAAAAAGAAACTTGACATGTAGGCCAGGCTCTCCTTGAACCGTAATCTTCTTTCCTTAGCCTCCTGAGTGCTGGGGTTATAGGCATGCATCCCCAACCCCTGCTTATGTTGTGATTTCTTGAGTAAATTAAAAAATAAATTTGCTGCATATTAATGAGTTTCCAAATTATTTGTCTTAACTTTCTTTTCTTTCTATTCAATCTAGAATTTTATAAATACTACTTGGGAAAATTTTATTCTAGCTTGTACTTGGTTTTAATATGTTATGCAGCACTGGTAAGATATATTTATATATGTATATAAGTATAAATATATACACATACTTTTTTGTTGTTAGGTGCCATTGGGTCGGTATTTGACTCATAGCGACATTGGGCACAACAGGCGAAACACTATTCTAAGTGCTTCTCTGCTGTTTATAGGGTTCTCAATGGTAGATTGATTTTTGGGAGTGGGTTGCTGGGTCCTTCTCCCAAATACACACACACACATACACACACACACACACACACACTTACTTATGTTGAAAATTATGGACATACAGAAAAAGTTGAATGAAGAAAAGGAGTCCATGAAGTCTTTATCATCAAATTATTTACATTTTTTATGACACACACACACACATATGTATATTCAATTTTCTTCAGTAAACCATTTGGGAATAAATTGTAAATATAATGACACTTCACAGAGAAGAAGTTTAGCATGCATTTTCTAAGAACAAGGATATTCTCTCTGATACACACCACGTACAATAATTACATTTAAGAGGTTTAGTGTTGCCATATCACCTATAAAGAGATATAAAAATTTTCAAAGCCAGGTGCGGTGGTGCATGCCTATAATCCCAGTGGCTCAGCAGGCAGAGGCAGGAGGATCACAAGTTCGAGATCAGAGGCAGTCTGTGTAATTTAGCGAGACCCTGTCTCAAAAAGTAAAAAAAATGGGCTGGAGGTGCAGCTCAGTGGTCCAGCATTTGCAGAGCACGCAAGCACAAGGCCCTGGGTTGAACCCCCAGTACCACCAAAAAAAAAAGAGGTTTAGTGTTGATAACATATTCATATTTGTCTAATTTTCTAATGAAAGATTTTATGGAATTTTTTGATGCAGAATCATTAAAGATCGGGCATTGTATTTGGTTGTCACATTTACTCAACTTTCTTTGGTCTAGAGTAATTCTCCAGGTCTTTTCCCCTTTCAGTGTGCTGATGATTGGGATGTTCTGAAGGGAACTATTGGGCAACTGGACTTCCTTTTTTCCTCATGATTAGATTCATATGACGTGGGTTTATACCCCAGAAGGCAAGTTACAGAATTAGTCTTTGAGACTATTTTGTTTCCCACTAGTATTTTATTCAGTGCTTTAGTATCCATTGGCTCAATCAATTATCACTTGGACATTTGGCATTTATCACATGAAATCCTTCTGCCCAAATGTTTTCTATTATATATTTTTTATTATTCTTTGTACTTTACTTCTCTCTCAATATATAATCATCACTCCGCTTTCCTCAGCATCCTGAAACTCAGAAGGCAGGATAATGGGCATAGTTTTCCTACAAAATTGTTTAACACTGGATATTCTCACAGCCACCAAAAGGGACCACTTAGGCTGTAATCAAAATTACATGCTTTAGTAAGATATTAGTATAGTAGTATAGTAGTATAGTATAACAGATATTAGTATCTGTTCTGCTCTACATAACTCATAATCACTACCCCTTTTTCTACTAAAATGTTCTAAAATGGCTTTCTAAATTTCCCTGGTATAAGTTGATTATGCCAATAATAATTATAGTAATAATTTTAATATTTTGGCCTTACCTACTAAACAATTTTTTAAAATTTCATGTCCTCTCATTTACAGTCAATTCATCCTCAAGTGGTGCTACAACAATCCAGTCTGATATATCTGAATCCCCTTAACCATCCGCCCGAGCCTAAAAGTCAGCAAGATTGGAGACACTAAACCCCACTATGCCCCTTCTCAGCCAGAAGTAACCAGAAAGATCCATAGCTCAATTCCCTAAATGATTTTAGCATCCCCAACTCTTTAAATGGAGGAATGATAGGCAGATTAGTTTAGGCATTAGCAGGTGATATGGAGGAAAAGGGGACTAAAAATGGCATCTGCCATTCCACTATGATGAAGAAGCTTCTAGCATGTCTGAGGATATTGGAAAGACATTTTCAAGTGGATTCCACACCCTACCCACGCCCTCCAGCCACTTTCAAAACAAAGACCGTAGGCCCATGTCACACTGCATGCACAGAGCTGGGCATCTGGGGCTGATGCCATCCTGGTCCTTCCCTACTTTTAATGAACTAGAGGGAATATGTGCCCATGCTATCTTCTTCCTCTTTCCTTCTGCAGACTCTCTCTCTTCCTTCCTCTCTGCTCTTCTCTCTCCAGCAACCACGTGCACATCTCCCCTTCCCGACCCACCATTCTCTGTCTATCCAAGGCATCTTTCCTTCTAAAAGCCTGCTTAACTCTTCTGTGTTCTCTGGCTCTTTACCTTCATTCCAGAGAATTCAGATTTTTCCAAGCTCTCCTGCAGATTCACCCAAGCTTCTTTAGGTGCCTCAGTTTTCCCTGCAGTTCCTGTAGACAGGTACACTATCTTTACTCAGCCTAGGCTATACTCTCTATAAAAAAAGGACTCATAGGGAGATAATGCTGAAAGGAAGTAATATTGTGTTAGATATTACAAATTAGTTATTTTTTGATATTTATTGCATAGCATAATGAATTTAGTTGGTAACAATGTATTTCACATTTCAAAAATCATTGAGAGTAAATTTGAAATTTTCTCACCACAAAAATAATATGTATTTGAGGTGGTTGACAGGATAATTAACTTGATTTAATTATTTTCTAAGTTATTCATTAATCATAATGTTTCTTGGTAACCCATAAATATGTACAACCATAATTTGTCAATTTATTAATAAAAATAAATTCATTAAAGTATAACAGTACAGACAACACTTTAAATGTATTATAATCTGTAGGGCTTCCCTCCCCATGGCTGGAACCTGGCTAAATCTCCTCCTTTGATGGGGATCGGGACCCCACACTGAGGGGGATTGGTGAGGTACAGCAGATAGAGTCAAGGACAGAAGGCTTCAGGATGCCTTTGGGACAGATTTTAGGGTACAGTTCATGTAAAGAGATAAACATGGCCCCAAAGCCTGCCCTTTGGCATGGCTACAGAAATGCTGAGGATCTGGCAGTGGCAGTCCATGTCCCAGCCCATGGACATCTTCCAAAGGAGAGCCGGCTCTCCTCCACTGCTGGTGCCCAATGATCTCCGTCTCAGTCTGGCCATGGAGTGGCCTCTGAAAGGATAGGCAGTCTTCTCTCATGAACTAGCGAGTGCGACCTCTGCAATGATAGGGCAGCAGGACTCTGGGATGGTACAGCCCGGCTCACTTGGTGATGGAATGGCTTAGCAGTAGAATGGCTAGTGAGTGCTCGGTGCACTGTCCTTATATAGTCTTTGGGTAACAGCCTCAAAATGGCAGTCAACCAATCATATAGTGGTGTGAGGGGCTGAGTGCAACCAATTGGATGTGACATTTAAATCATTGGGGGCCATCTTGCCTGGGGCCATAGATCAGACCTCCAGGTGGGCTAGATAGGCCCCTATCCAAACCAAGCTTCCTCTCTATTCCTTGGGGATATCCCATAATTCCCTACACTAATCCATTACTATCATTCTTTATATGCATCTATTTTCTCCTATTTTCTCCATAGGAATCCACAAAAGTGGGTTCCTGTGCCCTTTTGAAAAATCCATGTCAGATATTGTGTATTTCCATATATTCCAACACCAGATATTCAGGCACACTTGGCATTTACACTGCTGGGCTTTTAGTGGAGAATGGAATTATAGCCCTGTATCTGGGTACTAGGTTTATTCATCGTGATCAGTCTATTATCGTTTCTAGGTCATTTCAGTGGACTGATCTAGAAAAAAATGCTGAATAATTTTTGAGTTCACATCAATACCGTCACAGTCAATTCAACCAAGCAGGATTACTTCTTTCAGTTTCCATTTCACATTTTTATCATTTTATTCCACAATAATTACCCTGGTTCCCCCAAATATTATGAATGTACTTAGCTAATTAATTAAAGATTAAAATAATATAAAATAGTTCTGGAATTACTAGCTGTTACTAACAACAAATTTGAAATCTGGTTCCAGATTTCTTTGGATTTCCTTTTATAATTAGAATACATACAACTGATTATGTGCTGTCAGATCATTGTGTTAATATGACATTGTGTTAATATGTTGTGCTGCATCTACTTCTCCATATTGCCTTTGATGTTTTTCCCTGTACATTGGCATTCACACAGGTCTTATTTTATTATCCAAATAGTTATCTCTCTATTAAGACCTTATATAATTCCCTGAGTCCTAATCTTTCTTAGTTGGTTTTTCTGTTAGCTTGTGTGTCATTGTGGCAAAATACTAGACAGAAACAAACTTATGGGAGGAAACATTTACTGGGGCTCACAGAGGATTTGAGTCCAAGAAGGAAGAATAACATAGTGGCAGGGCCGCAATGGCAGCATGGTAGCTGGTGGAAGGATTTATGGCAGAGAATCACACATTTGATGATCAGGCACATAGAGAGTTACTGGAACTAGGGGTCTAGATATAACCTCCAAAGGCCCTCCATTAGTGGCCTAATTCAGCAAAGCTATGTCCCATTTCCCAAAGTTCCATAGCTTCACAGTACAGCACCAACAACTACAGACCTACATTCAACACATGACCTTTAGGGGGACATTTTGGATTCAATTCAAAGCAGTTTTATACTTATGTGATAATCTGTTAGCTGTGATACACTTAATGAGATTATCCTACTTTCCATTGTACCTAAACCTTCTACTCACCTCCTTCATTTCTTTTTAGTTGGAACACACGGTGTTTAGGTTTAATCATTCTTCTTCCATTTTCCCTTTCATTGTTTTGTTCTTGTTGTTAGGTGCCACTGAGTCAGCTCTGATTCATAGTGACCATATGTACAACAGAATGGAAGACCTCCAACACTGTGTCATGCCCAGGATGGTGTCAGTACTTCTTTGCTATTCATAGGGTCTTCCATTGCTGACTGTTTCAGGAGTCAGCTGCCAGGTCCTTTTCCCTTGTTTGCAGCACCTAGTATTCCCAGGTGATCTCCCATCCAAGGACTAACCAGGGTAACCCTGCTTAGCTTGATTAGATGTGAGGATACTGACTGCAGATTTCATTTTTTAGTCATATGTATGTATGTGTATATTTGTGTGTGTGTGTGTGTGTGTGTATTAAAATATATGGCTTTCTTGCTATACTGGTCTTTTTGTTTTCCATTGCTTGTTTTCCACACCAAACCTTGGGTGGCAAAGTTTGTTTTCTAAGGGATTTTAAAAGAGGAAGTCCAGAACATAGTATGTAGGAGTCACTACATATTCAATTCTTTTTCTGAGCAGTTGGTACCTCATGCACAGCTTTATTAAGTAAATAGTCCTTAGTTTACCCTAGCAATGTTACTTTCCTTGCAAATCTACTTCATTTCATTCTTGTTTGGCTTATTTGCTCTCAGAATGACTGATGTCAAGTTGATTTCCTTTTTCTCTTCCCATAATCCCCACACTTTTTCTTTTTGTTAATGACATAATGTTGTTTTAGAGGTCCTGGAGTATTTTTGCTTATTTGTTGTTCTCTCTAAATTCTCATAATTCAATAGAATTGTTAGAAATATCAGCAAGGTGATCATTCCAGGTTAATTTCCTCAGATAAATCATAAAATAGACTCTTTCATATGGAGAGTCAAGTCTTCATTTATTTCTTGAAAGTTTTTAATAGTTTTAAATATATACTCTGCTCTATAATTGTTTTCATTTTCAACAGACTCTATACATGTCATAGAGCTTCAGCCTTTTTCTTATATCCATCAATGATTCTTTTCACTTCTCACTTTATTTCATTTTCTTGTTCTTGTTATCCTTTTATTTTATTCTCATTATTTTGCTCACTACCATGGCTTCCTTCATTGATACCTGTAATTTGCTAATTATTTCTAAGAATATTTTACATTATTTATGATTTCTTCCTTCACTTGTGCCTTTATTTCTCTCCTATTATCAGGTTCTTGTACAATAATACAAGGGATTTCATTGTATACAAATGATTATAAGGACTTTTTATTATAATTTTCTTTTACTTCACAGATATTTTGTAGGGATTTTTTCTCACAAACTGATATGTGGTGTTTATCATTTTCTATTTTATTTTCAGAATATATCCCTATGAAAATTTTTCCCTTCCATTGTCTAACAGAAATAACAGTGGTGTCCAATGGGTTATGAGGATGTTGCTTGGTTTATGTCACAGGTTAGGTGTTCCCACAGTAGATTATGCAGCAAGAACTTAAACTGCAAGACATATATTAAAGGGTACTCCCAGGATCAGTACACCTGGGAAGTAGCCAAATTTAGTGGTAGTGGTAATAAGAAACCAATCACTGCAATGTGGGCTCAGAAAAAGTTTGACTTCCCCCACGGTGAGATTTGGAGCTGTTGTGACTTTTCAATGTTGTCTCAAGTTGAGGCAGATGAACTGAGCTTTATATTATTGCAAGTCTTAACGTGAGATGCTTTGGAAAGGAATGTCACCCTTGATGAGGCAGGTGTTTGGATTGGAGCAACATTTGAAAGGCTGGCATGTAAATATATTTCCTAATAACATTAATAGTCAAGTATAGTTTTTTATTAATAGATTATATTCATTGGGGAAAGTAGGGACATAGTCCATCACTCTTTACTATATCTATAATACTTTAGAATTCTTTCATCTTCCTTCTTTTACTTAGCACCAAATCTCCAAAGAGCACCTCTCATTTGATGTGACTTTCACTCACTCCCTAGAATATATTTCATTCTTTGAACTCATGAAATTTCAAATCTTTTTGTTTCAATTCACCAGAAGCTAGTTCTATTGGCTTGGATTATATAGGAAAAGAAAATATCAAAAATGTTCCTGAAAAAATCTGGCAAGGAAGTTTAGAAATCCGGAAGGAAAGGGAAAGAAGCCAAGCAAGTTTGATATATGTGGCAAGTTGAGTTGCACAGCGCCTCAGAACCATCCTGATGATCCTCAAGGCACTTGCCTGTCACACTCCACATAGCAAAGACTTGGTTGAGGATGACCTCTGATTTTCCATGCCTGCCAAAAAAGACAATCCCAAAAGTCTAAGAGAAGGTGTCTAAATAAGCAGAAGAGATGTTGGCTGTTGCTGGAGTGAGATATGGCTAGATACAAAAATACCATGTAAGGAAGCTTCATGGATCTGGGTGGAGCACTGCCTTTTCTACTTACATTATTCACAGAAGTCAGTCATGTCTCAGAACTGTCACAGTAATGACCTATATTGTTTGTCAATCTGGGCACGAATATTCTTACCTCAGGGTTTTGTACTTCTTTCTGTTACCTATGATGTCATTACCAAACTATGTACATGCCTTGCTCTCTGAATTTTTAGGTTCTTTCTGTGTTGACACTTTCCAACAGGACTCCCTGAGAACTCCAAATAAAGTTATTATTTCTGAGCATTTTTAATATCTTATTTCTGGCTATTTGTTATTCATAAAACTTATCACCATTCATCATTAACTTCTTAATTTTAATATTCATAAAGAAAAACAAAAAATCTATATTTAAACTAAAAAAATACAATGAAAGTCATCTTGTTTTCTTTAACATGAAGAATTATATTTTGGATGGGAAATGTCCCCACATAAGGCTTATATGTTGTAGGTTAGGTTGCTAATTTTGAGGGCTTTTGGGAAGTGGTCCGATTGGGAAGGCCTTAACCTCATCAGTGGAATAATCCATTGCTGGATTAGTAATTTGATGGCATTATTGACAGGTGGTGAGAACTAGGAGATGGGGCCCAGTTGGAGGAGGTGGGTCATGGAGGGCATGCCCCAGGAAGGCATGTCTTGTCCCTGGCCCCTTCTTTCTCTCTTCTGGCCAGCCGCCATGAGGTGAGCAGCTCTGTTCCAGCCCACTGTCTCCACCATCACTCTGTACCTCACCACAGGCATTGAAACAAAGCAGCCAAGTGTTTGTGGACTGACACCTTTAAAACTGTGAGGCAAAGTAAACCTTTCCTTCTGTAAGTTGATTATCCAAGATACATTGTCACCAGCTGGGCGTGGTGGCGCACATCTGTAATCCCAGCGGCTTGGGACGCGGAGCCAGGAGGATTGCAAGTTTGAGACTACAGGAAGTCTATGTAATTTAGGGAGACCCTGTCTCAGGAAGTAAGGAAAAAAAATAAAAGGGCTGGGGGGGGGCAGCTCAGTGGTCCAGCACTTGCAAAGCATGCAGGCGTGAGGCCCCAGGATCAACCCCCAGTACCAAAAAAAAAAAAAAAAAAAAAAAAAGATACATTGTCACAGTGGCAAAAAGCTAACTGATACACAAATCAAAATTAAATGGATAGTGCCTACTACTAATAATTAAAAAAGACAAATGTATAAAATATAAACAGATAATTATATGACTCAATAAATATAAGAATAGATATTAATTCTAAATTATCAGAAAAATACAAATATGGATAAACCGAACAAAAGACTTTTTAAAATTTTATTTGGGAGGCTGAACGCAGGGCCTAGTACCTACTTTGAAGCAATCTACCACTGAGCTGCACCTCCAAAACCTTTTAATTTTTCATCTTGAGACAGAGTCTCACTATATTATGCAGGCTGCTTCTGGCATTGAATTCATGAAACATCTGCCTTCACCTCCTGAGTCACTTGTTTTACAGGTTTGCCATCATGTTCAGCTCATAAATGGCTCTTAAAAAATATAAACTATATAATATTTGGATACAATCAAGGAAAATATAGAAATAAATAAGTATTTATATACAGAAAAAATTCAAACAATTAAAAGAAACAACTAGCCCAATTTGAATAGGTAAAATAAAAAACTCAAGCAAATCACCAGAAAAGATATCAAGGAAGTTGTCAGAATTAATTCTCATAAGTCTTCTATCATATTGAATTCTCATTAATCTTTCAACAAGGAGGTTGTTGGCATTCTAGTTATCACAGTCATATTCTAGTCTCAGAGAGAGTCAAAACAGAAGTACATGCATGCAACAATTCACTTAGATTCATGTGCTCAGAATTTCCTAAGTAGTAATGTGCCCAGAAAGTAATCAAGGTTATCTTATGAATGAGGAAGGAGATAAATATAGTTGAAAGAACCAATTAGATATCCTTACTACAAGAGCACAAAATAACATCAGAGTAAATATACACGTTGTTGTTGTTAGGTGCCGTCGAGTCGGTATCCGACTCATAGCGACCCTCTGTACCACAGGGGAAACACTATTGTCAGTGTTTCTCTGCTGCTCATAGAGTTTTCAATGGCAGATTGATTTTTTCTGGGGCGGGGTGGGGGGGGGTTGCCAGGTCCTTCTCCTAAGCCTACAGCTTCTGGTGTTCCCAGGCGGTCTCCCATCCAGGTACTAACCAGGCCTGACCCTGCTTAACTTCTGAGATCTGACGGGATCGGATGCCACAGGGCTATGGCTGCAGGCAATATACACATAGGATATCATAAAGAAGCTAATATGCTGAAAGATAGAGAATTGCCTTACCAAATATCAACACATATTACAAAGTCAAAACAGTACAGTAATGTTGGGCTGACTTATTTTTATTTTTGTTGTTACATGCCACTGAGTAGGCTCCGCCTCATGGCAATGTGTTATATAACAGAATGAGAGATGACCTGATTGAGAACCAGGCACAAAATCTTTTTTATGTGTGCTCCAATTGTGGCAGACACTGTATAAATCCTTCTAGTTAAGGATCTTTTTTTGTTGTTGACCTGCCTCTCTCTCAAACATGATGTCCTTCAGAGACTTCTCTCTCCTGACAACATGTCCAAAATATGTAAGACACAGTCTATCCATTCTTGCTTCCAAGGAGCAATCTGGTCGCACTTCTTCTAGGACAGATCTGTTGATTCTTCTGGCAGTCCATCGTATTTTCAATATTCTTCTCCAGAACCATAATTCTAAGCACCAGTTCTTCTCCGATCTCCTTTGTTCAACATCCAGCATTCACAAGCATATGATACAACTGGAAATACCATGGCATGAGTCAGGCACACCTGTCTTCAATGTGACATCTTTACTTTTCAGCACTCTAAAGATCTTTTTCATTTGATTTCCTGACTGCTGATTCCACAGGTGTTGAGTGTAGCATCAAGTAAAACAAAATCTTTGACAATCTCAGTCTTTTCTCTATTTATCATGAAGTTGCATAATGACTGAATTGTAAGGATTTTGTTTTGCAGATATTGAGACACAGTCCATACTGAAGGCTGTGTTCTTTGATCTTCATCAGTAAATGTTTCAAATATTCTTCACTATTAGCAGGAAAAGTTACATCATCTGAATAATGCAGGTTGTTAATGAATCTTTCTCCAATCCTGATGCCACAGTCTTCTTAATTAAGTTGAGCTTCTCAGATTATTTGCCCAGCATAGTGATTGAAGAAGTACACTGAAAGGATACTGCCCTGACATATTTTATGAATTTAAACCAAGTAGTGTTTCCTTATTCTGTTTATATGACTACTTACTGGTTGATACACAGATTCTCACTGAGTACAATTGAATGTTCTGGTATTCCCATTCTTCTCAATGTTGTCCATAATTTGTTGTGATCCACACACTCAAATGCCTTTGCATAGTCAATAAAATGGAGAGACATCTTTCTCTTAATTTCTACTTTCACCAATATCCATCTGACCTCAGCAATGATGACCCTGGTTCTGTGCCTCCTTCTGAATCTGGCTTGACTTTCTGGCAGTTACTTGCCATTATACTGTGGAAGTTGCTCTTGAATGTCTTTAGCAAAATTTTACTTGTGTGTGATATCAATGATATCATTTGATAATTTCTGCATTTGGTTGAATCCTCTTTCTTAGGAATAGGCACAAATATTGATCTCTTTCAGTCAGTTGGACAGGTAGATGTTTTCCAAATCTCTTGTCATAAACAAGTGAGAACCTCCAGTGCTTCATCTGTTTGTACAAACATCTCAATTGGCATTTCATAAATTCCTAAAGCCTTGTGTTTCACCAATTCCTTCAAGGCAGCTTCCAATTTTTCCTTCAGTATCATTGATTTCCTGATCGTAGGCAACATCTTGAAATGGTTAATCATCCACCAGGTCTTCTTGGTGTAATGACTTTGTGTAATCCTCTGATTTTCTTTTGATATTTCCTCCATAATTTAATATTTTCCTTATCGCCTCATTATTGTCCTGACTTAGAAATTAAAAAATAAGGAAACAGGGATCACTGAGAAAATATCTTTATGTTTTAATCATTAGGGTTTTCTGAACTAATTTTGCTGAAACTTTGGATCTTGAATTCAGAGTGGCCCTGAAAATAATTGACAACTCTGTAGAGAGTGAGAATGCCACATATTTACATAACTCCTCTTTATAAGAAGGAATCATCTCAGACATTGAAGACTTATTTGCCTGGAGTGACATGATTCATCTGGGCCTTGGAGAAACTGCTTTATGTATGAGAAAACTGGAAGAATGACAAATATCACATGTTTTTTCTCATAGGTAGAATTTATATTGATATGGATATATATATATATATATATATATATATATATATATATATGTGAAATATACCAGTAGTGCCAAAATGTGTATACATATTAAGAGATTTAATCTATGTATTATTTTTTGAAGTTGAATTACAAGGGTAACTACCCATTTTAATTGCAGAAATTAAATATCACTTGTATTCAGTTTTCATTGACATATATTATTATGGTTTTAAAACAAAATAGGCATGCATTGTTGCACTATGTTGTGTGTGTACATATGTATGACATGCAAGCAGAAGGGAGGACATTTATAGGTAGGAAGGGAATCAGTGGCACACAGGCTTGTTAGGTAATGGGGGGTGAACATGAACAATATACAATTATATACATGCATATAAATATTATAATGAAACTCATTGATTTGTACACTAACAATAACAAAACAAAAGTCTACAAAAATAGAACACAAACTCAGTTATGTTTCCAAGGAGGAGACATAAGGAGCTGCTACCTTTTTTCCCTTCATATGCAGAATAAACTATTTTTTTCTCCATTCCTGGATTGGGAGAGACATCAGATTTTGTAGGTAAAGGACATTTGGTTTGGGTTCTATTGTGTTGATCTGGGATAAGAATCAGCATAGTTGGGTGCCATGGTGAACACCTACAATCTCAATGACTTGAAAGTTGAATCAGGAGAATCCCAAAATTTTAGGCCAGATGCTACTTGCTTAATTTAACAAGACATCATATCATTATAAACGATAAAAAAGGGCCTGGAGGTGGAGCTTAGTGGTAGGGTATGTGCCTAGCATGTATAAAGCCCTAGGTTTACGCCCACAGCATAGTAAGATTGAAAATAAACTTAGGATATGGGAGACAAGTACAGTCACTTTATAAAGTGAGTAACTACAATTTGTCTCTGATCAGAAGATCTCATATTCACAGTAGGACAGAATTAATAAAGGTGAATATTAAAAACACAACACCTGTATGGCTGATTGTGTCATATATCAAACTGTGTGGGCATCTATGTGTGTTTATATATACACCCAACAATAACCATTACTTCCCTCCAGTCACAGATCATTATCCACAGGGTATTTATGCCCAGTGTTTCACTCAACAATGCCATACCAGTAGCCCAATCTTCATTTTATTGGTTTGTTTATTTATCATCAATTTACAATTTCTGAATATGTTTCTCATTCACTTTGAGTTACTCGTCATCACAGTCAGTTCCTTGTTGAATGGGAAAGGCAGACTTGCATATTTATTCTCATATACTGTGTCACCATTTCACATAATGATCAGTATAGAGTTTGTTGTTAGGTGCCATCAAGTTAGGTCCAACTCCTAGAGAGCAGCATAGAATAGGCCCATCAGAAACATGTTGCGTTCATAGACACATTCTCAAATTTCTAAGTTTTTTAAAAATCCAGGGCAATAAGGGTCCTGTAGTTTCCCATTGATTATACACTTCTATTGACACATTTATGCTTCCATTTGAAAGCTAAAATTTGTTCAGTATATCTTTATTTAATTTTAAAAATACATAAGAAGTTATTGAAAGATAATTACAATGCCTGGAGTGTGGCACATTTTTAGGCTTTTGGTTATTAATCTCATTCAAAATGTGCTTTATACTATCTTTCAGACTGGAATCATTCAGGCAAGTGGACAATATTTCTGATTCTGTGTGGAATTTCCAATAGCCTAATTATTCCTAGGGCTACATGCATAAAATTAGTTAATTTTTGTAGTCATTGACAAATATTTATATCTCATCCAATTTGGCAAAATGATTTTGCCTTCTTTGTAACTCTTATAGCCTATTATTTTTAGTCTGTCTCAATATTTGCTCAAAATTATAGTATTTTTCCTATCAAAGGTGTGTAATTATTTTCAAACATTTTTCAACTAATGAGTAGTAAGTAGATTTCTTTCTGTAATCATACTCATCTTCATGGAAATAGTTATTTGATTTGCATTCTATTTTCATGTATTTTGTTGACTAATACTTTAAAATAGCCTCATCAAATATAAATTATAATGATTAATTTAATGCAGCATCCCAAGTGAGCTATGAATAAACATTTACATTTAAAAAATTGTGGTTTTATTGACATGAGAGGGTAAAATTTTATCTGTGGTTTTAAAATTATATTACCTTCTCAGTGTGCACGTTCATTGTTTTATTATTACTGTGAGAAAATTATCTTGTCCTAACAAAAGTATGTAAAAGAACTCTACCATTATTTAATAAAAATATTAATCTAACCTACCTCCAGAGGACAGAAAAGAAATGAGGCTAAAGAAAATAGGCCTGGTTCACTTTAAATTGAGACACTCATAAAATATTAACTTAGTAGTTCTGGAAATGTTGAACAGTTTTAAATGAATCGGTATTTACTTTAATGAACCTCAAATAAAGATTATTTAAATCTATCTGCTTTTCAGGCACATTCTAAATATAAGTTCTTTCACAAGAGAACCAATGAATTTGTATAATCATTTTTATTATCAAAAATTATTACCTATTTTAAAAAATAATATTACTAATTATAAGAAAGAACTACTATCTCAGTCTATTAGATTTTTCCAGAGAAAGAAAATCAGTAGATACATATATCTCCTAAGAGATTTATTTTAGGGAAGAGGCTTATATGGGGGTGTGGACAGGCCATTCTAAATTCTGTGGAGCAAACTGACAACTTTGAAATTCAGGTAAAAGCTGATGTTATAGATTTGAATTTGAAGGCTAGAAACTGGGGCAGAATTACTGTATTTCAACCTAGAGGCAGAAGTCTTTCTTCTTTTGGAAACTTTAGTTGTTTTAAAGGCCTTCAAATGATTGAATGAAATTCACACACACACACACACACACACACACACACACACACGCCCTCTTTATATACATATACAAATGTGTGGATTGTGTCTATAGAGTATATATACACTATATGTGTGCATGCCTATATCTATATTCACATATTCTTCACTGCTTCCTGTTTTACCATTACTGATTTCCTCATATAAAACATTCTTAAAATATATAACCTAGTATTTATTATTCTATCATAAGCATTATTTGTTTCAACTCTGGGCCCTTTCCACTCTAATTTTCAGTCCCAAAGGAAATTTCTTTTCCTGGAATTGTCAAAGATCCCATTATTCAATATTAGCTACTCATTCTCAGGAGAAAACAAGGTTCATGTGCTTAGCTTCCTAAGTCTCATTGGCCTTATTCTCTCAAAGAAAGACATAACTACTTCTTTGTTGTTGGTTACACATTTCCACCTTATCCAGTTGACCCTGGTCACCCTGAGGGAAGTGGCTATCACTTAACTTTGCATCTCCAATGTAGCATGTGCTGCTAAGAGCATGATGCATAGTTTAGTACAGTGAATAGTTGTAATGATGTTTAGAAAAGCTCATATTTATGTTTTCAGGGACTACACAAGGGTGTAAAAATTGCCAGATAAACGCAATGGATTATGTTATCTAATAATCATAATAACCCAATGAGCCATGTAAGATTATTATCCTTGGAGGAACCCAAAGCTTAAAGTCAATTGCAGTAAAGGCAGAACTCAAACTAAATGTAGTGTGCATGAACATAACTGTGACACTCATTGCCTCCATGAATGTATAAATCGATGGGTGATTGACTGTCCTATATTGTCTCACCATGATACTGAAAGATGCTTTCAAAAATGCTACATCTCATGTATAATTACTGGACTAATCCGCCTTTTCTGTGAGTTTCTAAGTCAATAAATAATTGCAAATCTTAAATAATTATATGTGAAGTTCTTGCAACAATTATCAGCTTGCATGGATGCATTCATTCATAAGATATTTTAAAGTCTAAGCTTTGTTCTAAGTAATGCATGTTGTGATTATCATACTTTACCTTATGTGATCTGGAAAAAAGTTGTAATTGCCTCCTAATTCAAGTCAATCAAATATCCATGTTGCTTGGTACTGAAAGGCACTTTTGGGTATTAATTTCTTATCGTTCATACTCATGTTTTTGTTCCTTTTATGAAATAGATTACCATGTTATAATGTAGACTATTTAAAATTAAAGATTATTGTGCTTGTATGTGTGTGTCTGTATGTTTATGTGTTTCTATTGGCTATATGTAGGGTTGCTATGAGTCAGACTAGACTGGAAGGTACCTAACAACAACAACAATATGTGTGTGCATGTGTATAAATATTATGTATTTTATTGCCTACATTTGGAAATATACCTGTCATGTTACCTCACATAATAAAGATTTTACCTATTTTAAAATGAGTTGGACAAATACTAAAAATTATCATATATACAGCTGAGTAAAAGCTACTTAAATAGTAACCATGGTGAATGAATATTTTTTATGGCATCCATAACTTATTTTACTCTGGGAAAGAATGACACCATTACCACTCTGAATGAATATTACTGTGAGAAATACTTTTAAATCTCTTTTCTTAAATATCAAGGAGAGATTTTAATGACTGAGAGAAAATAGCTTGTTTGATCATGACTAGCCAGTTCTGTACGCTTTGAAAATTCACACAAAGCAAAGTTGAAAGAGATCAACAAGATAAAACTACTTAGGGAATCATAAAAGTATGTCTCCTTTATCGTGTCACCACTTAGTAACAGGATGATGTGATATCTTAAATAAGGTTATTGTCTAGGCAATGAAAGTTTTTTTAGGTAAGTGTGCACAAAGCCTCCAAGCTCATAGGAATGGGGTCCAAAGGTATTTATACCTTATGTCATCTATGAAGAAGAGAGAAGCATAATCAAAATTTACTGCAATCAAAAATTATGAAGAATGTACATTAACTATAAAGAAACATTTTATAAAGCTGTTCTAGAATTAGAACAGAGGTTTTAACAGTGGAAAAATCTTGTACTGTCTATCACTGCCCACAATTTCATTAGAAACTAATTGTTCACCAACACGTCCCAGTATACCAAGTGTATCAGCAGGGCAAAAAGCACGAGGATCCTCCTTTGAAATAAGGCAATGAGGCTGTGGCAGAGCTGTGTCTTCTCATCATCCTAAGCTGGTGGCTGACAACTGACCCCGCTTTTGTTACCTATCCAGGACACGAACTATGGGGGTTCATTGATGGGAAAGGAATTCAGTGTTACTTAGAAAAGAGCTCTTTTTATTTCACTTCATTTGTCTGCATGAAAGGAATGGAGAAGACAGAGGCACTACAGGAGTCATATCAGTTATAGGTTCTTCTTCACATGGAGGAATCCAGGAAAGAGAATGAACACTCAGAATAGCACGTTGTGTTAGAGAGGTGGACTACTTGCTGTTACGTATTCAGGTTTCCTTGAGAAGGGACTTCTTTCCCTAAAACCTCCATGCTATTTGCTCCTTGTGGATTCTTCTCTGCAGAAAAAGCAATTTATTTCCATGGTGACTTCAGGATCAGGAAATTTTCTCAAAATGATCTTGATCTTTTTCTGTTTATCAGCATACTGACAATCTTGGCTGTGCTATAAATTTCAGGGGGTGTTAAGACCAGCTTTGTTGACCACGATTTCTTGACGACACAGAAAAAGGGTGTTGCTTTCAAAAGAAGATACAGCTAACAAGATAAAAACAAAGACCACTACAGGAAAAGTTTCTATCTTAAACAGAACTGGAACCCAAGGACATATAAAAAATACTACTAAGTGAAAGATAGAGAAGACTTAGATGGGAAACTTAGATGGGAAGGGTGGGAGGGGGGAAACACAGGGGAGGGTAAGGGGTAACCTATATAAATAATGTTTATCAAAATGCATATATGGAAATGTCACAATTAAAAGCATGTCAAAATGAATCACATTAATATGTACATTAAAAATTTCCAATAAAAAATTTCCACACAAATTAAAAGTAGCTTTATTAAAAAAAAAGAAGATACAGCAAAAAGATTGAGGATTCCAGTGTGGGCAATGCAGGCAGTGTTCCATGTGGAGACACAGACCATAATAGTTCTTGAACTTGGCTTCAAGTAGTTGTTCAAAGCATGTGATGCTTACTCTTGCTTTGTTCACAGTGTTGCTTCTGTTTCTTAAATTATTTTTGTGGTAGTAGGGGGTTGAACCCAGGCCTGGCACATGCTTTTCAAGGACTCTGCCATGGAGCTCTACCTCCAGAACATTATTTATTGATTTATTTTTATTTTAAGACAAAATCTTGCTGAGTTATGCACTCTCCCTGTGGCCTTAAACTTGCTATCCTCCTTTGTCCACCTCCTGAGTCACTGTGATTACAGCCAGCTGTCACCACTTGGTTCCTATTTTTATATTCTTTGTTTTTACTTAGAATGTCTAAGCAAGTGGCTTGCTGGAATATGGGAGCCTGTGATATTATGATATAAAATGATGTTTTTATATAGGCAAGAGGCTGTTTTTGTAGTGTCTGGATTACATGTATAGTCTGTTAAAAAAAAAAAAACAGATAGGGCACATGGAACCACACACCAAGAGAAGGAAACTTGTTCTGGGTATTAATAAAATAATCTAGAGCATCCAGAACCTTCAGATGAGCAAGATTTGCATGCATGCTGTTATGTCTTGTATGTAAACAACATGTGTGCCCATTTTAGTACATTCAGAAGCAAGCTGAGAGGGAGCCCTATCAGAAGTCCAAAGTTAACAGGGATCTAATTAACCAACAGCTGAAACAAAGATTCAATTATTGAAAAAGAAAAGGCAATCAATTCAAAATTACAAGGGGAAAAAAGCAAAAGCAAAAGAAAAACATGTTCAAGAGCTGTAGCTATCAGTTGTTGGAATTTTCAGATAAGAATTCAAATATCTATATTCTATATGCTAAACCTCCAGTTGAAAAGATGAATAATGTTGCTGAAAAGGTGGAAGTTTCAGAAATGGAAATGATAAGTATAAAGGGAAGTGATAGAAGAGACAGTATAAATGAAAGAAAAGATTGGAAACTTTGCCTAGTTATACAGTTGAGTAAGGAATCTATAAACTTGAAGATATGTCAATAGAGAGTGCCAAATTGAAACAATGAGACAAATAATTTAAAAAGAATACAGAGAATAGAGTATCCTGGAGGTGTAGGACAATATAAAATGGTCTAATGTAAATGTATTTGGAATTTGGAAAGGAGAAAAGAGATCAGGTAATATAATAATTAGTAATATTCCAAATATAATGTAAGACAGAAAACAACAGAAGTAAGAAGTTTAGGATAAAAATGTTAAATCAAAACCACCTCTAAATGCATCATAGTCAAAGTGTTGAAAACACAGAATAATTCTGAAGGCAGTCAGAAAAAAAATACTACTACCAGAGGAATGAGGTGAGAATGACAACAGACTTCTTGTTGGGATATTTGAAACCTGCAAATCAATGGAGAGCCATGAAGTGCTAAGTGGAGGGAAAAAGCTGTAAATACAGATTTCAATAACCAACGAAAATATCTTTCAACATCAAGGCAAAGCAAAATGCTCTTCTGGTAAACAAAGTGAGAAATTCATTCCCGTAAACCTGCACTGTAAGAAAAACAATTACTTTGAGTAGAGGATATGAAAGAAAGGGGAAAGTAGAATTTACAGAAAGAAATGAAGAGAGTTGAAAAAAATTAGGATAGAAGGAATTTTTTAAAATAATTATAATTTAAAAATGATTTTTCTAAAAATAATATACTGTGAAATTTATAAAATTTGTAAAAGTAAATACTTGACAATAGCAAAAAGGTAGGAATTAGAAATGCCATAAAGCAAAAAGGAATAGAAGAGATTTCATTTTGCTTTTTGTCACTTCTAAGAGCATCAATTAAACTAAAAGTAATATAATTAATAAGCTAACTGTGGATACTAAAATGGGATACTAAAATTCCAAACATCAAAAAAGAATGAAGAAAAACTTGGTACTAAGAAAAGATATCCCGCAGCCATACCACTGTGGTGTCCAAATCCATCAGATCTTGGAAGCTAAGCAGGGTCAGGCCTGGTTAGTACTTGGGTGGGAGACCACCGGGGAACACCAGGTGCTGTAGGCTTGGGAGACGGACCCAGCAACCCACTCCCAAAAATCAATCCACCATGAAAACCCTATGAATAGCAGAGAATCACTGACAATAGTGTTTCACCTGTTGTACATAAGGGCCAGTATTAGGGGGACACCGACTCGATGGCAACTAACAACAACAAGAAAGGATATGGCTAATAGGAAATAGCTAAAAGATGATATATTTAAATCCAACCTTATCAATAACTGTATAAATGTAAAAGTTCTAAAATCTCAATTTCAAGAAATGAATTGTTAGAATGAACAAAAAATCAAGACCCAATTATATAGAAGAAAGCTAAGTTGGATAATATGATCCATAGAAGAGAGTGGAGGGTCTAGATTGATTTATGCATAGATAGCCAAATTTTGACTTAGGCTTTAAGATAATTCAATGAAGAATGTTTTAAATAGATGTTGATAATTAAAGTAGATATCCTTTTGAAAAAATTAATTTCATGTTCATAGTAAGCACAAAAATTAACTTATGATGATTCATGTCAAACTTCCCAAAGAGCATGTAAGAGTTGACACTTGGCAATTTTGGGTAGACAAAGACCTCTTTGGTCCAGGACTATGCATGAGATGCTGGAGTAGAGAAAAAAAAAAAACAAAAACAAAAAACTAAAACAACAACAACAACAAACAATAATGTGGACTTCATCCCAATTGAAAACTTCTGTTCCTCAAGAGAGAGTGTTAAGAAATTGCATATGAATGATGAAGAGTTGGAGATGATATTTGTGATACAAATATCTGATGAAGGGCTGTGTCTAGAATATATAAAGAACTCCTATAGCGCAAGAAAAGCTGATTTTTAAAAAGTGGGCATAATATTTGAACAGAAAATTCCCCAAACACAATCTAGATATAGCCAATGAACATTCATTACTCTTCAGAGAAATGAAAATGAAAGCCATGGGATGATATTTCACAGAATTGTTGCTGTCGATAGGTGCTGTTGAGTCAGAGTCTGACTCGTAGCAACCCTATGTACCACAAGTGAAACACTATTACCAGTGTTTCTCTGCTATTCCTGGGCTTTTCAATGGCTGATTGTTTTTTGGGAGTAGGTTGCCGGGTCCTTCTCCTAAGCCTGCAGCACCTGGTATTCCCAGGTGGTCTCCCATCCAAGTACTAACCAGGCCTGACCCTGCTTAACTTTCAAGATCTGATGGGATTGGATGCTACGGCTGCTGGCCTACACAGAGTAGCCTGGCTAAAATCAGGATGATAGCTGGCCTCCTAGCAACCCTCAATGACTCTTGCATTTCATACTGATGCTGTTGTGCCCATGGATGACCCCTACTTTTCAATAACTTTACAATCAATAGGCTATGACAATGTTGACATATTGCAAATTTCACAATGCACTTACCAAAAATTGTGACGTCTGCTTTGCTAGCCCATTCTCTGTCACTGACTTTGATTAAATAAGCTGTCAATTTGGAGAGGCGTTTGAGGCAGGGAACTGAGGGCAACATCTGGGTCATAACCAACTGAGAAACTGAGGCCCTCAGTCCCTCAGTCCTCAGGGTGGACCCTACAAGCATTGTAAGTGAATATGAATATAAACCATCGCCAGTAGAATTCATGGATGAGACTTCAGTCATAGCACCTTGAAAGCAGCCTTGGCAGAGAATATCTAGCAGAGGCCCAGACTCCTGAACCCCAAGGACTGAGCAAATGAATATGTTTAATTTTAAGCTGGCAAATCTGAGGGTCATTTCCACGTCGCACTAGCCAACTAATGCAGATATTGGGGAAATGGAATTTTCATGTTACTAGTAGGAATGTAACACGGTTCAGCCACTTTGAAAAAGTTTTTGTCAGTTATTTATATAATTAAGCTCCATCTACCTTATAAATGGGGGCTGAGATTTAGCTCAGTTGGTAGAGCACTGTGCTGCAGTGTCTGAGGTCCTGAGTTCTATTCCCAGCACTGCAAAAATGGGAGAAGGATGTGGCAATCCACTCCCAAGGCAATACTGAAACAGTCAGCCATTGAAAACCCTATGAGGGTCACTATGAGTCAGACAGGACTGAACGGTACCTAACAACAACAAAAACAACCATATAAGTTAGAAATTCTACTCCTAGGTACTTATTGAAGAGAAATGTGAGCATATCTATAAACATAAAGTAATTCTACATGAATATCAGTAGGAAATTTATTCATAAGTGTCTCAAACTGAAAAGAACCAAAGGGATATTAAAATGCATGAATAAACTAAATGGAATACTACTCAGCAATAAAATGAATAATCTACTGATACACTTGAATGAGCCTGCAGCCATAGCCCTGTGGCATCGGATCCCGTCAGATCTCAGAAGCTAAGCAGGGTCGGGCCTGGTTAGTACCTGGATGGTAGACCGCCGGGGAACACCAGAAGCTGTAGGCTTGGGAGAAGGACCTGGCAACCCCCTCCCAAAAATCAATCTGCCATTGAAAACCCTATGCACAACAGAGCACTGACAATAGTGTTTCCCCTGTGGTACAGAGGGTCGCTATGAGTCGGATACAGACTAGATGGCACCTAACAACAACAACAACAACAACAACAACAACACTTGAATGAAAGAATTTAACAAATAGTAAGAGAAAAAGTCAAGCATCAAAATATCAAAGACAGCATATGTGTATGATTTCATTCACAGAGCACTGAAACACAGGCAAAATTAATCTGACATACCAGGGACCAGATGGTTGTCAGTGTGGGACAGAATAAGAGGGGAATTTTCCATGAAAGTAGCATTCAGGATAATTCTGAAGTAGTGAAGATAGTCTCTCAATAATATTGTTACTGCTGTTTTTACGTGCCTTTGAGTCAACTCTGACTCAACAATGTACACAGATGAAACATGGCCTGACACTGTGTCATGCCCAGCACTACTGTCAGGGCTTCTCGGCTATCCACAGGATTGCAAGGGCTGATTGTGTTCTGGGAGTGGATTGCCAGGTCCTTCTCCCAAGACTACAGCACCTGGTGTTCCCAGGGAGTCTCCCATCTAAGTATTAACCAGGACCGACCCTGTTTGGTTTTGGAGATCTGACAGGATCTGATGCCACAGTGGTATGGTTGCAGCCCAATATTTTTGGGACAGTAACTATATGGGTATTTTCATTTACCTAAACTTTAACCTCAGAATCTGTGTTTTAATAAATTAAATCATAATATAACAAAGTCAAAATATGGGCACAAATTACTTTTTTAAATTTTTATTAACTAATTCAGTGTGGGTGTATAATTTGACAAAAATTTTATATAGTTAAAATACAGCAGTTTGACATGAATATAAGTTCTGTTAAGTTCAAAGAGGAAATTTCAAAGCTTAACACATCCTCCACAGCCAGCCAGCATCACCTGAGGCCTTAATAGAGCCTCATTTTTTTCATGAATTCACACAAGAGTTTATTCAAAACATGTAGTGACAGCTATTCTATGACTCAACACAACTTGGCATATAATTGATAACAAAAGACATAGGATCTACATTCAGAGGTTTACAATCTCTCAGGATGGCATAAAAGCACATGAGAAATGTCCTCTCTGATTTCCCAGGAGAAAGATTGGCAGAGTCCTATGGACAGATGGGCATACTGTCCTCCAGATCGCCACATGCCACTAACTCAGGTGGCTGGCGGGGAGGGTTTCTATTCACAGAGGCTCCTTCCTCTTGAGGCTGAGTTGTGCTCTGTTCACCTTTCCTGTTGGTGCTGCAGCCCCTCATGGATACATAGCAAGTATGTGGCCTCACCCATCTGAACCCTGACAGTGAACAGCACCCATTCCCTGATGAAGAGAGAGGAGGGATGCTGTATCACTCAGGGGTGTCCAGGCAAACAGAGGAGATAGGGGATAAGTAGCTAGCTAGACAGATGATTGATAGCTTGATTGACAGATGCATTTTTTGTGAGGAATTGGTGCTCATGTTTATGGAGCTGAGAAGTCTGGAAGCCTGCTGCCTACGAGCTGGAGACACAGATATCAATGGTGTAATTTAGTCTGATGTGAAGGCCTGAGAACTAGGGGTGCAGATGACATAAACCCCAGTCTGAGGGAAGCATCCCAGGTCAAGCATGGAGGCAGGATAAAAAGGGAGTGAGTTCTCCTTCTTATGCCATTTACTCTGTTCAGTCCCACAAAGACTGGATGAGGCCCTGCTACAGAGGGAAGGACATTCTGCTTTACTGAGTTGACAAGTTGAAGTGCTGAACACTGGTAACCTCCCTCACACCCGCACCCACAAACTGCTCAGTCCAGGTACTCTGGCCAGCCAAGTGGACACATAGCATTAACCATTATAGGTTCAGAGGTGGTTAATCAGGTCTCCTCATTGTCTAGCCCCAACATGATGCCTTTCTCACTCTGTTGTGCTTAGCCTGGGTATAGACAGGAGGACCATTTTGCTGTCAGCTGTGCCCACTGTCTGTCTATTTTACCCCCAAAATGAGAAGTCAGAACACACAATGGGCTGCTTGCCTTTGGTTCTTCTTTTAGGAATCTGAGGGAATTTAATTATTTCTCATTCCTTCATGTCTTGGCTCATTTTTTTTTAATCTTGTATGTTCTTTTTTCAATAGGTAGTGACCTTTGTCTGTTCTGTCTGAGTTCTATAATGGTGGGATGAATATCTCTAGGCGGACATGGACTACTGGGAAAATGAAAATATACATTGGGGAAATACAGTCTAATTCTTTCGAAATAATTCATTCATAGCACATATTATGTACAGAGGCGTCTTCGTTACCATCCCTTCATCACTCAGCAGGAATTTAGATGTTAGATCAGAAAGGATGGTTGATAGTCATTGGCACCAGTCCCCAGTTTCAGGTATAAATTAGGGACAGGTCTTTCACCTCCCCACATAAGTGAACATTTGAAGGATTCCAGTGAATGTAGAGAGCAGATGCACTTGAGTAACAAGGACTGTAATTTAGATCGAAGATGAGACAATGATTCACATCATGGGATAAGAAAGAAGTTAAATTTATTTGATATGAAATTTCAATGTTTGAAAATGACTGTGTTTAACTGAGGATCCCACTGTGCTTTGTAATAACTGCCTCTTTTAAACACTAAAATATATTTTTATGTTTGTGAAACTTCAAACCATGTGATGAGTTTCTGCACTTTGATATGTTTTTAGATTTCTTTACTATATGTTATTGTCAATACAACATCACAGAAATCTCTAGAGACATCAAACCATTTAATCTTGGCTTATGTTTTATTTCTATTAAGTTGTTTTATGTCCAAAGAGGAGCGCATAAGAGACTTGTGTAAATAATTTCCTAAACTGTATTATCACACACATCTGTTTATCTGATGAACTTTTTGAAAGCCATTTTCATTTATGATTGCCTATTCTTTTGTTCTGGGTTATATTTATACCTATATTGGCTGCAGCCTCTGCTGATTTTTTAGTAAAAAGAATTCTTCCTTAGGTTTATAGTGTTACATTATTTTCTAAACTGCATACAATACCTCCATAAAAATAAAATAAAACAAGAAGGATTGAAGTAGAGGACAGGCATTTAATTCATACTAATTCTGCTGCTGTTAGTTTTAATTGCTTTCTCTTTCTCCTGAAAGCTGATGGGACTGATAATTGCCTAAAGCTGATACCCTGGAGATTTATTCCAAAGCCAACCTCCTCTGAGGTCAGAGACTGTGACATACAAATCTGACTGGCCAACTTGGGAATTGGGGTCTAAAACATGCTGAAAAAATAAGCAATTGATAATATCAGTTAAAATCTCTCTTTTGTTTGTGATTTTTTTTCCTAAAATTAAATAGACATGAGTACTCTACCTTATTCATTTTCAGGCAGAAAAATCACTTGCTTTAATTAAATAGGACTGCAATAAGAATAAATACAGAGTGAATATTTAAGGGCACAATGAATATCCTAGACAGATATTAGAAAATAGAATACATAATTCTTCAATAAGTGATTTCTGTGGTAATGCACAACATGTACACAAGGGAGAAGTGGAAGGTGCTATAGATCTATTAGTTTCTCAAGTAATGTAGACAATTGAAAAAACACTTTTCATCTTCCCTGATCTGTCTGTGTGGTTACTTACTGAATATAGAATTTGAGAAGCAAAGGTATGTAAAACGTATGATTGTGTATACAATCAATACTTTTAAACACAAACACTGTTAAGTCATCATTTATTTTATAAGGAAATTAGATGCTTGAAAGAGAAAATCATGAGGATGGCAGAGTAGGACCAATTTGTTCATTGGAAACTCAGAGGACTGTTGACAAGATATGTGTAAGCCAGAATGAGTCTTTTAGTTTTTATTTTTATATTTTGGATTTCTGAGAGAGAATCTCATTGGATATCCCAGTGTCATCTCACAATCACTGTCTAGCCCAGGATGCCCTTGAATGTGAGATCCTCTTTCCTTAGCCTCCCCAGTGCTGGGATTACAGGCATGCACCATGTTCAGGTCGATTTTTTGAAAGGTTTAATTCATGCTCTGTCTGTTTTAAAAACAGAATTAAGATTTGTTTTTGGTGAGTGTATATAAGTTTTGCTTAATGTAAAAATTTACGAATGTACCAGGCATTCTGCTTATCATTTGGAGTTATTTTGCAACTCCGATTTGAATTGCATGCATTAGATGTAAAGATCAGTCAACATATTGTGTTTTTGTTTCATCACTATCTGTATGTATTCTGTTTCTCTTTTAAGTAATAGATAGTCACAATCTTTTATTTTTAATTCTTTAGTCTTTTAATATTTTTCTTAAATAAAGGGCAATTTTTACTGTCAACACAAATATGTCTACCTTTGATTTCGACAGCCACCAAGTAGTCCATTGAATGGTAATACTATAATTCGTAACTAGCTACCCACTCTTGAATGCTTTGGCTATTTTTAGTTCTTCATTATTTTAACTTATGTTGTATTACATCTTATTGAATGTGATCACTGTAAGGAAACTATTCTGTAAATTATAAGGATGATGCATCTGTACATTTAAAATTTTGCACATTCCCCTGAATGCTTTCCATGCACAACAGCCTGACAGAGAGGAGAAGGGTCCTCAGTTCTCCTGGGAAATTAACAAAAATGCAGACTTGCAAACATGCACCTTGGATTAAAGTGGAAAAGCAACCTGCATAGCATATGCAGACAAAATTTCCTTTATAAACTTTAATGTTATTTTAAAATAACTGAATTGAAATACAGTACTGCTTGTTCCTAATTTGTATGATTTAAAAAAATTCCTGTAAGTTGTTTCCTTGGGGGAAGTATGCAATTCATAACTAATATCTCCATGAGATTTAGCTAAGCAATTGGCAATACTTCTGTGTTGGTCCTGTTTTCATAATAGCCTAAAAAATCTACTAGTAATATATTTATCCCAGCATATTCACAATTGCTAGACTGAATTTGGAATCTCATCTTTTTATTGCTAGTTGTAGTAACATTTATTTTAAGCAAATAATTTTTTAGTTTTACTTCTGTTCTTCTATCTGGTATTCTGGCTCATGTTTAGTTCAGTAGCTAGAGTGCTACTCTGCACTTTCTGAGGCCCTGGGTTTGAAATTCAACACCACAAAAATGGGAGAAGGACATGGCAGCCCACTCCTGAAACAATCAGCCATTAAAAACCCTATGAATATCAGAGACGCACTGACACAATGCCAGGGATGGCACAGTGTTGGGGAGTGTTTTGATCTTTTGTAAATGGGGTAGCTAGGAATCAGACCTGACTTGGTGGCACCTAACAACAACAACATCTGGTCTTATGATTTCCTCATCCAACATTCCAAAGGCCATATCCAGTTCCATGCTTAAATATATTTGCCTATACATTGAACATAAAATAACAGCTATTTGTTTATCTCAATTTGCAGCTGGGAGAGCCAATCAAATGTAACTCATCACCTAAATGGTAAATAATGTATCAAACTAAGCTAACAGTATACTTGCTTTTTACAGTAAATGACTCAAATATATCTAGAATGTGTAACAAAGTATGTTGAATTGAGTAAGAAAATAAATCACTTCAAGCAATTTGAATAAATTATTTTATTTGTTTTAAATTGAAGGATAACATTCCTGATATATATGTATATGTATATACATATGCATATGTATATATATGTATATACATGTATATGTATATGTATACATGTATACATGTATATACGTGTATATACATGTATATGTATACATGTATACATTCATGTATACATGAATGTACCATGGACTGCCAAAAGAACCAACAGATCTGTCCTAAAAGAAGTGCAACCAGAGTCCTCCTTAGGAACAAGGATGTTCAGTCTACATCTTATGTATTTTGGACATGTTGTCAGGAGGAACTAATCCCTAGAGAAGAACATCATGTTTGGGAGAGTGGTATATATATGTATACATGTATATATATATGTATATACATATATACATATACGTATACATATATAGTTGTTAGGGGCTGTTGGGTCGGTGTCTGACTCATACAATAGATGAAACAGTATTGTTAGTGCTTCTCTGCTATTCATAGGGTTTTCCATGATTGATTGTTTTTTGGGAGTGTTTTGCCTCATCCTTCCCCCAAGCCTATAGCACCTGGTGTTCTCCAGTGGTCTCCCATCCAAGGACTAACCAGGCCTGACCCTGCTTAGCTTCCAAGATCTGACTAGATCGGATGCCACAGTGGCCCAGCTGCAGGGTATATATATGTATGTGTGCACATATAGCAGCACTACTTGACACTGTTAATCACTTTAGCTGCATTGGTTGATATAGTGCAATGTACTTTTTTTTTGCATGGAGCATTTGTGAAATCATAGTAGTTCAGTATGAGAAAACACTAAGTTTCTTTCATGAATTGTTTTATATAGAGAGAGCGTTGTTGATTGGTGCCATTGAGTTGGGTCCAACCCATAGACACCATATGTACAGTAAAATGAAAAACTCCCTGATAGTGTTTGAGGCACATGATCTTTTTTTATGTTTAAGCCCATTGTTGCAGCTACTATGTCAATTCATCTAGTAGATGGCCATCCTAATTTTCCTGACATACCACTCTCCCAAACATGATGTTCTTCTCTAGGGATTAGTCCCTCCTGACAACATGTCCAAAATACATAAGATGCAGACTAAACATCCTTGTTCCTAAGGAGCACTCTGGTTGCACTTCTTTTAGGACAGATCTGTTGGTTCTTTTGGCAGTCCATGGTACATTCAATGTACCTCTCCAGCACCATAATTCTAAAGCATTAATTCTTCTTCTGTCTCCCATATTCTCTGTTTAGTTTTCAGAAACAAATGATGACAGTGAAAATACCATGGCATGAGTCAGTTGCACCTTCATCTTCAATGTGACATCTTTATTTTTCAACACTTTAAAGAAGTCTTTTGCAACAGCTTTACTCAATGCAATGTGTCTTTTGATTTCTTGACTGCTGCTTCCATGGGTGCTGATTATAGAACCAAGTAAAGCTAAATCTTGGACAACATCAATTTTTTCTCTACTTATTATAATGTTGCATACTGACATAGTTGCAAGGATTTTTGTTTTGTTGATGTTGGGTGCAATACCTACTGAAGGCTGTATTCTTTGATCTTTATCAGTAAATGTTTCAAATCCTCTTCACTTTTCAGCAAGCAGAGTTGTGTCATCTGCATTAAGCAGATTGTTAATGAGTCTTCCTCCAATCATGATGCTGGGTTCTTCTTCATAAAGTCCATCTTCTCAGATTATTTGCTCAGTATAGATATTGAAGAAGTATCATAAGATCCTTTCACCTGATGCTTTCCTGACCTTAAACCAGGCAGTGTTTCCTTGTTCTCTTTGAACAACTGCCTCCTGGTCCATGTACAGATTCCTCATGAGTCCAATTCAATGCTCTGGTATTTCCGTTCTTTGTAATGTTATCCTAATTTATTGTGATCCACACTATCAAATGCCTTTGCATAGTCAATAAAGCAAAGATAGACATCTTTCTGGTATTCTCTTCTTTGGCTGATAATTATCTGACATCAGCAATGATGATTCTAGTTCCATGCTCTCTTCTGAATCCAGCTTTATTTTTTGACAGTTCCCTGTCTTTATACTGCTCATGTTGCTTTTGAATAACCTTTACCCCATTTTTACTTGCATGTGATAGTAATGGTATTATTTGATAATATCCACATGAGGTTTGATCCTCTTTCTTAGGAATAGGCACAAGTATGGATACCTGCCCATTAGTTAGCCATGTAACTGTTTTCCAAATGATGTGGCATAAATAATTTAGCACGCCCAATACTGCATTATTTGTTGAAACAGCCCTATTGGTAGTCTATCAATTCCTGGAGCCTTGTGTTTCACCAATTCCTTCAAGGCAGCTTCCATTTCATCCATCGGTGCCATTGGTTCCTGATCATATGCAACTTCTTGAAATAGTCATCCACCAATTCTTTATGGTATAATGACTCTGTATTCCTTTCATCTTCTTTGATGTTTCCTGTGTCATTTAATATTTCTCTGTAGAATCCTTCACTATTGACACTTAATTTTAAATTTTTTCTTCAATTCCTTAATCTTGAGAAAAACAGAGCATGTTCCTCCCTTTGGCTTTCTATCTCCAGCTATTTGTATATATCATTATAATATTTGATTTTTTTTTCTCTAGAGCTGCCCTTTGAAATCTTCTGTTTAGTTCTTTAATTCCTCATGTCTTCTTTTTCCTTTAACTGCTCATCATTCAAGGGGAAATTTTAGATTCTCTTTTGGTATGTAATTTGGTCTTGTTTTTTCTGTCTTTTTAATAACCTTCTGCTTTACTCATTGATGATGACTTAGATGCCATGCTACAACTTGTCTGGTCTTCGCTCGTTTGTGCATAACACATCAAACCTGCTCTTGAGGTTGTCTCAGAACTCAGCTGAGAAATACTCAAGGTCATACCTTGGCTCTGGTACACTTGCTCTAATATTTTTCAGTTTCAGTTTTAACCTACACATGAGCAGTTCATGGTCTGATCCACAATCAGCACTTGGTTTTGTTCTGACTTTGATACTGAGCTTCTCTATTGTCTCTTTCCACAAATGTAGTCAATTGGGTCCCTCTGTGTTTCATCTGGGAATTCCATGGGTATAGTCACCACTTATCTTGCTGAAAAAATGTATTTGCAATGAAAAGATCATTGATCCAACCAAATTCTATCATGTGATCTTCAGCATCATTTCTGCCACCTAAGCCATATTTTCCAAATACTGAGCCTTCTACTTTGTTTCCAACTTTTGCATTCCAGTCACTAGTAATTATCAATTCATCCTGATTGTATGTTTGATCTATTTCAGATTGCAGGAGCTGGTAAAAATCTTCCTTATCTTCATTTGTAGCCTTAGTGGTAGATGCGTAAATTTGAGTAATAGTCATATTATCTGGCTTTCCTTGTAGGTATATGGATATTATTCTGTTACGTGACAGCACTGTACTTTAGGACATATCTTGAGGTGTCTTTGTTGATGATGAGCACAACACCATTTCTCTTTAATTTTTCATTCCCTGCATAGAAGACCATATGATTATCTAATTCAAAATGGCCCATGCCAGTCCATTTTAGCCCACTCATGCCTAGAATGTCAAGTTTATGCACCTGATTTTCCTTTTGACAATTTCTAATTTTCTACATTCATACTACTGACATTCCATATTCTAATTATTAACGGATGTTTACAGTTGTCCCTTCTCATTTTGAGTTGCTCCTTCTCATTTTGAATCAGCAAATGCTGGTCATTGCTTAGATGTATCAATAAAGTTCGTTTTAGATGTCAATGGTGCCATCTCTTCAGTTACAGCTAAACTACATGCATTGTGTATAATTTCTTTTTAAAATGTATTCAGAAAAATTATGGCTAAACTTGGTGCTAAAGAAAAATTTCTTGGTATATTAAATTGCACAGGTAATTGCATAAATAGAGCAGTGGGCAAATATACTTTTTACTTACCAAAAATATCTATTGTAGGAAAAATGTTTCAGTTGTCACCCTCCTTTTATCAAGCAATGTTAATTCTATTTTGATTGTGCTTTAATTTTTATCATGAATAGGAGATTTTATAAACCATAAAAATATTTTGTTTATATAATTCTTTAAAGGTCTCAGGATAATAAAATTAAGAATGCATTATAAAAAATATTGGGGGATCATTTGTCATTTTTATCTTCTTAATTCTACTAAGATAATGGACTCTGTTCTACCAAGATAATGGGATATTCAGTAAATTGGAATATTCTGCTCTTTTAAGTTATTTATATTTTCTTGGGTCTTGCTCCAGTCTCCACTCATTAGGGTCACCATTTGGGTTGCTGTTTAGGCAAAGAGGTGTGGACTCTCTTTCCGGGAATAGGGAAATTCATCTGTATTTATGTAAAGGTCATTCAACAAGTTGATGACTCTCTGCAAACAGTTATTTATGAAATGAAAAATTGGGGAAAATTGAAAATCTAATGACAACCATTCCGATTTGCTGGTGTTCTGGATTCACTCATCCACTTTTAATGATTGTTTTGGGTGCTATGGCAAATTATTGTTTCCGAATCCTTCCACTACATGCCAGTCATTGTAGTATTTACAACTGAAAAGAATAAAACTTCACATTCCAGTGCTTATGTTTTCCAGAGCCATTTTGAAGCCATGTTGCTATTTTTCTCTCCTCTTCAAGTCTCATGAATTTTCTCCTTATGTTTACCCCTGAAGTTTGCACTTCCCACATGGTCTACACAGCTAGCAAGAATTCCTCCGGAAATTAGTTTTCCTGTTTACCTTCATCCAGTCCCTTTGTGAGCATTGCATACACTTTCATTAATACCTTCTCCCTTTTTTTCTTGGCTTGAATTTAAGTCATAAAAACAGTCTTGACTTGCTGAACTTTGTACAAATCTACTGAGAAAACATTTCCAGTTTTAGCATGCAATTCTTTTTCCTTTTCAGTCTAGAAACCACATTTCATAGAATTTCCCAAGAAGTCAAAGGTATTTCTAATTTTCAACTAAGTAATTAGTGTGTAAAATGCTTCATGTTTGTTGGCTGGTGGATATGGTGAGACAGGATATATTTTGGTCTTTAATAAACATTTTCAGAGGAACACATTTTATTACTCAATTACAGAATTGATCTATACATAGTATACAATTTTGGAGGAGGTAGGAGGGAATATAGAAAAATAGATGATATATTTTCTCTTTTCCTATCCCTTCTTCCTAGAAAAGTGTTTTTTTAGTCCTAAATTTCTAAGTTTTTTTTTTTAATCCTAAGATGTTCATATAGTCTTGATATTGCATATTTGTTTGGGATATAATAATTTGATGTTTTTGTAGATCGAGTGTTCACAAATAACAATTTCATTTTCTTCAACATAATACAAGGGAAGAAAAGTCAAGTTCTGCAAAAATGTACCATAAGGAAACCAATGTTATCAATACAATGTTATAGATTTAGAAAGTAAGGGAGGATTCGTTGCTCATACTAGTATATCATCAATTTGCTCTCTTTTTTACTATTTATGAACATATTAGCAATTGTTGTTGTTGTTGTTAGGTGCCATCGAGTCGTGTCTGACTCATAGCAGCCCTCATAGGATTTGCAATGGCAGATTGTTTCGGGATTGCCTTGGGAGTGGGTTGCCACATCCTGCTCCCATTTTTGCAGTGCTAGGAATTGAACTCAAGGCCTCATGGACTGCAGAGCAGAGCTCTACCAACTGAGCTAAATCCCAGCCCTAGTAGCAATTAGATTAATGCTTTTCAAATGAAGAAATACAGGGGGTACCAAAAACACAAATTTTAAGAAAGGAAAAAACTATGAAGTTTATAGTACTCCAAATATACTGACAACAAAAAATGAATACAAGTCACATTTGACTTCTGCAGTTACAAGAAGTGCTCAAAGTGGTACCATAGAAGAAGAAGCAGGAGTTGTTGCTATGTGGAACTCTCAATCTTCCTTTTTGTATATCATACACAATACCATGTGTCTCAAACTTTTATGAATACATGCAATTGCTAGTCATGTTGTAGCATCTGTTGCATACTCATACCTCTATTGTTGTCCTTCCACAATGTCCTCAAATTTCAAATAATACTTCAAAATGGTCCTGTGCTCTTCAAATGAAAACTGTGCTTCCAACTTTTTCTTAACCTGCCTGTTGCATGGTGGTGCTAGCATTCACTTGATTAATGACATCTTTTGAGTGAATGTTATACTACACATTGCTAATGCTGTAATTCAATTGAACTTTGAAAGGTAATACATAAACAATATCTCTTAAAATGTGAATACATTTTTGGCATCCTCAATATAAATGTATTACCAAGTAATAACTTCCTTAGTTGAGTGAACATCTGTAACTTTAGGTAACTCACTTACCTCTCCAGAACTTACTTGCCTTTTCAGGAAAATGACAAAAATAAAACCCTACATTGCTTAAGGGTTTTTGAGAGTACATTATGTCACATGGGGAAATTAATTTATGAAATATTATGTAACTCAAATGGATAATTATTACATTCTGCCTAACAGTTTAAAGAAGTTACATAAATTTATAACTTTTTATTTAGATAAAACATTCGATGCTGGAAGAATGAAAACATAATCCTAGTGTTCTTATAATTAATAATTAATAAAATGTATTGATTACTTTTTGTGCCATATATTGCCTTAGGTGCTTCTAAAGCTTATTTCACTTATTCTTCACAATAACACTATGAACACCATGATTTCGGTTTTATAAGTTTCTCCCTGATTAGATAAATAAACCGAGGAATTCCAGAGTAGTAACTACATTTCCCAAGGCTACATAGCAACTAACTGACTAAATATGGTAATCTGACTCTGAAATCAGGCCCTCAACCCTATGTTAGATGGCTCCTCCTTCCTATCTTTCTACACTATTGCCTGCCTAATGCATAATTTTAGCACACAATTTTATGTTATTTTGTCTCGGCATTCATATCCCTTCCCATAAACCATAACTGACCTATGAGTACTTGGATGCAATTATCATCAGGCGAAGTGAGGGACACAGGGGACATTTTCCCCATGACTTCCACCCCACAAGTTTGCTGAGACTGTGATCTTTGTAGGTAAGGAGTCCTTACCTACAGGACTGCATTCCTTGTGATAACACTGACCTGGAAAAGAGGTATGTAGGCCTGCAGCTGGGAGAAATATGTTGGGAAAAGATACAGTGGCAAGAAATGATTATAGGTTATGTGAAACCCCAAGAAAGCTTGCCATGAAAGCTGCCTCCTGACCATCTTTCCCAAGTTGTACAAGGCAAGTAACCCTTATGAGAAAAGGTAAGTTGATATTTGTGTAAGATAGATAGACAGAAAGGCAGATAGATGGATGGATAGATGAATAGATTTTATAAGGTAAATTTACATTGATTGTAATTTTCCTAGTGAAAAAGATATTTTTTCAGCCAGATACTGTAGCATACACCTGTAATTTTAGAGACTCTGGAGGTGGAGGCAATAGGATCATGAGTCTGGGGCCAGAGTCAGACTATCCAGCTTGATGAGAATGCAAGATAAAAGAGAAATCAAAAGGGGTTAGGGGTGCATTTCAGTGCTAAAGCATAAGGCCTTGGGTTCAACCAAACCAAACAGAAAACTCATGGATATTTCAAGAAATATTTAATGGAAAAATACCAGAAACGAGAGAAATAAAATCAGATATGTACTGTGAATTTTACTTCCCCACTTTAGATTACTTGGTAATTTAACCACAGAGCTAGTATAAGGTGCATATTTAGAGATTAAAAAACATCTTTAAATAATTGATAATTATTAAGTAATAAAAGAAATAACAGTTATAACAGAAAATTCACTGTATTACTAAATTTCATATCTTATAAGTATACTTTTTTTCCACTAGGAGCCTAGTAAAGATTTCCAGAAATCCCTTCTGCATATGCAGCTTATACAGTATAACAAAAGGCACGCTCTTAAACTTGACAATTCACAAAAAGGCATTACAAGATTGAGATCCTGCATGTGAGAGCATTTTTGACTTGCTGTGAAAGAAGAATGAATTTCTTGGCTGAGATAATCTTCCTTGGGAACTATCAGTTTTCTTGGCTTTTGAAATATCTAACTGATTTGTGTCACCAAGTATAAGCCATCCAAAGCCATAACAAAGATCACAGTCCATGGCATGCTTGATTGGAGCTATTCTTTTTTCCATCTCTGGGGACAATCTCATAAAAGGTGGCTTGCTCTTGTGGCATTTTTAGCAACTCCCTGATGCTAGCCAGCATACTGTAAGTAATGTCACAGGATTTTACTTTTTGTATAAATTTCGGCTGGAAGGATTTTGATTCCTAATCTGCAGCACCCTTGTGAATGTTGCTTTAGATTGTATTTTAGATCTTTTTTCTCTCATGCTTCACTCTGTAAAGATGTCCTCCTTTACTTATTGTGTAGCTTTTAGGTAATGGAAATTATTTTTAGACATGACCTTAATTGATGCCCCTTTTCACTCTCCTGTTGATTTTCTAGGTACTCATAATTTCTGGGGGTGAGGTTGCCTAATTCACTGATTTGACATTTCATGAATATTACCTAGTTAATATACTTAAGCTCTCTTTCTATTTCTAATGAATTAATAAACTTCCTTTCTATTTCTAATGAGCTATACAGGTATGTTTTCAAATTTCCTTCATGCTATGACTGAAGATAATAATAAAGCTTATATAGCTAATAAGTCAACTCAGATACTGCAGGTAGATACTGGAAAGGTCAAAGTCCTTACAATAATAATGATGATGAAGATGTGATGATAACAACAACAACAACAACAACAACAACAA
>VMDO01013756.1:0-56985 GCA_007922755.1 Pedetes capensis | reverse complement strand
GTGATATTAATGATATTGTCCGATAGTTTGCACATTCAGTTGGATCTCCTTTTTTGGGAATAGGCACAAATATGGATCTCTTCCAGTCAGTTGGCCAAGTAGCAGTTTTCCAAATCTGTTGGCATAAACATGTTAACACCTCCAGTGCTGCATCTGTTTGTTGAAACATCTCTATTGGTATCCCATCAATTCCTGGAGCCTTGTGTTTCACCAGTTCTTTCAAGGCAGCTTCCACTTTGTCCTTCAACACCATTGTTTCCTCTTCGTATGCAACCTCTTGGAATGGTTGGTCATCTACCAATTCTTTTTTGGGTAATGACTCTGTGTATTCTTCCCATCTTATTTTGATGTTTCCTGCATCATTTAATATTTTCCCTGTAGAATCTTTCACTATTGCCACTTGAGGCTTGAATTTTTTCTTCACTTCCTTAAGCTTGAGAAACACAGAGCATGTTCTTCCCTTTTGGTTTTCTGTCTCCAGCTCTTTGCGCATGTCATTATAATATTTGTTTTTGTCTTCTCGAGCTGCCTTCTGAAATCTTCTGTTCCTTAACTTCATTATGTCTTTCTTTTGCCTTAGCTGCTCAACGTTCAAGGGCAAGGTCCAGTGTCTCTTTTGACATGTAATTTGGTCTTTTCTTTTTTTCTTGTCTTTTTAAGAACTTTTTGCTGCCTTCTTGAATGATATCTTTTATGTCATGCCACAACTCTTCTGGTCTCCTGTCATTTGTGTCTAATGCATTAAACCTATTTTCGAGGTGGTCTCTGAACTCAGGTGGGATATACTCAAGGTCATACCCTGGCTCTCGTATACTTATTCTAATTTTCTTCAGCTTCAGTTTGAACTTGCATATGAGAAGTTGATGGTCTGATCCACAGTCAGCACCTGGTCTTGTTTTGACATTTTGTACAGAGCTTTTCCATTGTCTCTTTGCACATATGTAGTCAATTTGATTCCTGTATGTTCCGTCTGGTGAAGTCCATGTGTATAGTCTCTGTTTATGACGTTGAAAAAATGTATTTGCAATGAAGAGGTCATTGGTCTGACAAAATTCTATCATGTGATCTTCAGCTTTGTTTCTGTCACCAAGACCATATTTTCCCAGTACTGGGCCTTCTTCTTTGTTTCCAACCTTTGCATTCCAGTCACCAGTAATTATCAGTATGTCTTGATTGCATGTTTGATCTATTTCAGATTGCAGAAGCTGATAAAAGTCTTCCCTTTCTTCATTTATGGCCTTAGTGGTGGGTGCATAAATTTGAATAATGGTCATATTAACTGGCCTTCCTTGTAGGCGTATGAACATTATTCTATCACTGACAACATTGTATTTCATGACAGATCTTGAAATGTCTTTTTTGATGATGAATGCAACCCCATTTCTCTTTAGTTTATCATTCCCAGCATAGTAGACCATATGATTGTCTGACTCAAAATGGCCTATGCCGGTCCATTTGAGCTCACTGATGCCTAGAATGTCAATGTTTATGCGCTCCATTTCTCTTTTAACAATTTCTAATTTGCCTAGATTCATACTACATACATTCCATGTTCCAATTATTAATGGATGTTTACAGTTGTTTTTCCTCATTTTGAGTCATGCCACATCAGCAAGTTGAGCACCCTGGGGTTCTACTCCATTTCTGTCATCACAGTAGACTCTACTTGGAGGAGGAAACTCTTCCTCAGTAGTCTTTTGAGTGCCTTCCAACCTGGGGGCCTCATTTTCAGGCACTATATCTGACAGTGTTTCTTTGCTATTCATAGGGTTTTCCATAGCTAGTTGTTTCGGGAGTGGCTCGCCAGGTCCTACTCCCTAGTCTGTCTTAGTCTGGAAGCTCAGCTGAAAACCTGTCCACCATGGGTAACCTTGCTCATGTCTGAGGTTACAGTGGCAGAGCTCTCAGCCTCATCGCGACACGCAAGCCCCCACGGCCAAGTGACAGAACTGTGGGGGCTCTGATGGTAAAATAATTAATACAAGGATGCATTTATAGCATAAGAAAAAGAGAAGGAGAATAGAAAGAGGGAAGAGAGTAAAACAAGAAAGGAAGAAAAAAAAAAACCTCACGCATACACGCTCCCACCCACGTATAAAATCGCTTATAGTCAGGTGTGGTGGTATACACCTGCATTCCCAGCAGCTTGGGGGTGGAGGCAGGAGGATCGCAAGCCCAAGATCACAGGCAGCCTGCGCAACCCAGTGAGACCCTGTGTCAAAAAGTAAAAAAATATGGGCTGGGGGCGCAGCGCGGCGGTCCAGCACCTAAAAAGCTAATAGGCGCAAGACCCTGGTTTCAAACCCCCGTACAAAACAACAAAAACAAACAACAACAAAAAACCAAACTAAAACAAAACAAAACAAAGACCCCAAGAAACAACAACAACAAAAAAAAACAAAATAAAAACAAAAACAAAACCATGCATACACGCTCACATACACATATAAAACACTTCTAGTCAGGTGCAGTGGTGCATGCCTGCAATCCCAGTCGCTTGTGGGGTGGAGACAGGAGGACCACAACCCTGAGATCAGAGGCAGTTTGTGCAACCCAGCAAGCCCCTGTCTCAAAAAGTAAAAAATATGGGCTGGGGGCGCAGCGCGGCGGTTCAGCACCTACAAAGCAGGCAGGCGCAAGACCCTGGATTCAAATCCTCATACAAAAAAAAAAAAAAAAAAATACCCTCCAGAGCTCAGGATGGCAGTGTTTTCACATAATCTGCAGGAGCAGTCTGTCTTAGTCTATAGAGATTTTGCCAGTTACGTAGAAAATGGCAGATTGCCCCACAATGACCAAAGAGATGGTTCCAGGAAATATTCTGTGTCTATTGTATTGTTTGAGAAGCAGTGGAGCCTGTGGGGTCCTCCCTGGGGTTCTCCCTGTCCCACGTAGTTCGGGCGCCAGTTCCCCAAATCAGATTTCCGGCCCAAAGCCTATAGCATGGAGGGAATATGGTTGCTATTGTGGATTTTTTTTTTTTTAATTGCAGGGCTTTCCGCCCACTTGGGAGGACCAAATCCTCTTGTGGGTGGGATGATATTCAACCCCCCCCCCCCAGAGAGAGTCTGTAGTAGGTCTGCCATGCACGGCGATTGTGCTCGAAACTGTTCTTATTGTGTCTAATTTTCCCGCAAGACTCTGCCAGAAAGGAGCACTCTGTCCGAGTGGTGCTCAGCCTCCTCCGCAGACCTCACCTTTCTCCACAGTGCAGTGGGATGACTTAGGATCCCCTCTGGTGTGTCTGGGGTCCAGGCATATGTGTGCCCGTATATCTGTGGAGATTGCGTTTGCATGACTGTCCCGCCACAATAGGAGGGAGGGAGCCCCGTTTCAGCTCTGGATGCATACCGCTGGCACTGGTTTCCCAGTTCCCTCTGCGATTACTCCCCATACCCTCGAGTATCTACTCTCATGGCTCTGATCCCTATTTTCTCGCGTGAGGGACCTACAACAGTCCAGCATCTCAGGCTGCGGGACATATGTCGCTAAAGATGGCGATTCTGTGTGCCACCTCAAAACTAACTCACCCAAAAACTTGCAGTTTGTGTCCCGTGGGCAGGGTGGCATGTTGGGTCTGGCTCCCATGGGTGTGTGGGCGAAGTCCCCTCGGAGTCTTCAGGATTCTATCCTGCCGTCTGAGTGAAGGCGACATGGCGGAATGTCGATCCTGCTACTGACCTCTGTGTAGCTCCTCTGAAGCCAAATGCTCGATTTCAGTGTCCCTCCAGTTTCATCCTCTCTCTCCCAATCTAAACTATCACTGTTTCAATCTATTCAATGTGAGTTCTAAACCCCTAATCAAGGCTTCCCTTTACTCTGGGACAGAAGGCGCGTGTTATCTGTCCGCCATCTTGCCTGCAGCCTCCTAAATATAATATGTAGTCAAAATTAGTTTTTACTTGTTATTTTTTTCTTTTTACTTTTGTAAATGTGGCCACTCTAAAACATAAAATTGTATGTATTGATGTAATTACATATCTATTGGAGAGTATGGCTCTAGATGGCTTGCGTATGACATCCTTATACATTCACAAACGTAGGCACAACTATCCATCTAAATCAATCATCTTTTTTTCTTTTCTTTCTTTTTTCTTTCTTTCTTTTTTTTTCCCTTAGGTAGTAAGAGGTTGAACCCAGGGCCTCACACATACTAGACAAATGCTCTACCACTGAGCTGGATTCCAGCCCCTTTTTTATGTTTATTTTGAGACAGGGTCTCACTCAGTTATACAGCCTCCCTCTTGAAGAGGCTTGAAGAGGGGATCTTCCTGTCTCAGCCTCCTGAGTCACTGGGATTACATTGTGTGCCATGACTGGCTCAATCATCTTTTTATGGAAGACCATTTTAATAAGCAACATCATATAGTATTTAATGAAATATAATTTCTTCTCATAGCTTAACAGTATAATTTAGGAGGTTTTCTCATTTTGGTATTTAAAAATCATCATCTCACTCTTTAATGATTAATTACATGGCAATCCTTAGATAAACTGATTTACAAGTTGCCCGACAATTTATATGTAGTGCTGTGGGTTCATATAAAATATAAGAAAGCTAACAGGTGCATCTCTGGAGGTACAACCATTTACAAGGTGACCAGAAGTTATCCCTGCAGACTGATTGAAGAATGAGGGGGACAGGTGAGGGGCCTATCTAGCACAGAGGTACTGATAGACATCAAGAGATAGAAGTTCCAAGAATGGGCAACGGAAGGAAACACAGAGAGGTCAAATGAGAGAAGTTCTGGAAATTAGTCTCTAGCCTTGATGCCTGAAGCAATGGGTGCTCACTCAGGAAATGGTAGGGAGCAATCAGATTAGTGTGGGTTCAGGTTTACTATGGGAAGTGAGGTGGGCTTGCTTCTCTTTCTAAAATCCTGTAGAATCTTTATATAAATTACATTGCTGAGGATCCTTTGAAAATTAAACATAAGCCAGAAAGTATGAAGAAAATGAAAATTGACTATACAGATGATCACATTTTAGTGTGTATAAAAATATAATAGAATAGAATGCAGACAGTGTATTTGTTTACTCCAGTGTACTAACAACTTCCCTATTTACATGCACTCAGTAACATCATGTTACATACCGCAAATATACTCAACAAACTTTTAAATTTTAAAAATGTTTTTTGAGACACAGTCTTGCTATGTGGGCACAGGCTGGCCTTGAACTTGTGATTCTCCTGCCTCAACCTCCTGAATGCTGAGATTAGAGGTGTGCACCACCATGCCCTGCTTCAGAATTTATTAAAGCAAAACAAAACAAAACAAAGATGGAAGGCCAGCTAGTAAAATATCTGCAAACTCTACAGATTACTGTTGTTCGGTTTTGGCATATTAGAATATGAACTTCAGGAGGGCAGAGCCCGCGTATGTTTAGCTCAACACGTCTTTAAAAACAACAATGTGACCAGAACATAGTAGGTGTTCAATAAATATCCATTGAACAAATGAGTGGGACTAGACCTCTCAATGTTGGATTCTTTTGATTGCATTTCTCTTTATTGGATAATAGTTACACCCTATCAGTATGACCCAAATTGCCAAAACAAGGTATCACAGATATTGTGAGTATGTCCTTGGACAAGTTACTCAGCTCCAGTGATCTTCCATATCCATCTCAGGATAATTCCAGCCCAACCTAATTATCATGGTCTGGGAAATGAATATACATCAAAAAGCTCTGGGAGCAGAAAATGACAGTATACCTATTTATGACATTTTAATATTATAAGCCTCTCTTTTTCATGATATGTGGCACAGAGGAGAAAAATGGCTTTCATAATTCATTGTGACTGAGAATCACCAAAGAACCTGTTAGTTATACATCCAAAGGCTCTCTATTTAAATGTTCTAATTCACTATGCCAAGTGTGGATATTTCTATGTTTCTTCAATTTAGCAAGCACTTATCAGCCACCAATATGCCCTGCTATACCAGACAGGGTGCCACAGGGATGTCAATGAGCAAGATATTACCTAGACCTTAGGAAGCTTAGGCTGTCCATCAGGAATTGACACACACATTAGCACAAATACATATACACTGTGTTTGTAAAATGAGCCCTCCTTGATGGTCAACTCATTTCTGAAGTGTTAATGTGCATAGGAACCACTAGACAGTTGTGACAGACTGATAATCTTTGTGACAAATACCTGAGAGAAGCGGCTTCAAGGAGGAAGAGTTCATTTTCACTCATGATTTCAGAGGTTTCACCCCATGGTTGCCGCTTCTGATGTCTCTGGGCCTGTGCTGAGACAGAGCATCACAATGGAAGGAGGTCATGGAATAGAGATGCTTTACTCATAGCGGCCAGGAAGCAGGAGGAGGAAGAGAGAGTCCCTACCTGTGCTAGAGAGCTTCCTCCTGGTTTTCCTTTTGTTCCCTCCAGGCCCTCAGGCAATTGCATGATGCTGACCATATTTAGGGCATAGCTTTCTCACCGTAATCTGCAGCTGCAAACACTCTTACAGACACAGTCAGAGGTGTATTTTACTAATCTCCTAGGTGACTCTCAATCCAATCTTGCTGACAGTGGAGATACCATTTTAGAGATTTTGTTCCAAATTCAGTTTCTTATTGTTAGCCCAAAGAGTTTCTTATTTAATCAGTAGGGTATGGGGGTCTCTGGAATCCGTTTTGTTAACCTGGCTCTCAGTGTTGTGAATTCTGCTTCTCCAGAAAATATTCCTGCAAACTGTTTCCAGAACGTGATCCACCTTTAGAATATATTGCTGTTTGACTTTGTTGTTGTTGGGTGCCATTGAGTCAGATCCCATTCCTAGTGACCCTGTGTATAGCAGAATGAAACACTACCCAGCGCCGTGCCATGCACATGATGTTTTCATGTTTAAACCATTATTGCAGCCACTGTGTTTCCCCTCATTTTGAGTTATGCCACGTTAGCAAAAGGAGGTCCCAGGGGCTGTACTCCATTTTCACCATTAAAGTTAACTCTAAGGAGGCAACTCTTTTCCAGTAATTTCTTGAATGCCTTCCAACCTGGGGGGCTCGTTTTCCAGCACTATATGTGACATTGCCTTTCTGCCATTCATAGGGTTTCCAGTAGCCAGTTATTTCAAGAGTGGACCGTTGGGTCATTCTCCCTACTCTGTCTTAATCTGGAAGCTCAGCTGAAGTATGTCTACCATAGGTGGCCCTGCTGGTATCTGAAACACTGAGGCATAGCTTTCGGCATCACAGCAACACCCAAGCCCCATAGTACAACAAGGTGATGGACATGAGAGGCTGTTTGACTTCGCTGCTCAAAATTTCTCCTATTCATCCATGAGAAAGTGTGGCTGCCTCTTCCTTTCTGCTCTGTGTGGGAAGCTGAGCAGAACAGGGCAAATCAGGAGGTGGCTTCCTATGCAGGGCGCTCCCCTCTCTGAAGGTCAGCTTGGGCTTCAGTGGTTGCCATGCCATTTGTCTGTGTTTTTAAATGCCTGGAAGGGAGGTATCTCAGAGAAGTAGGTAAGAGGGCAGTTAAGGGTAAAACTTACATAACTTGAACCACATGGTCTTATGGCCCCAGAGGGCTTCAGTAGCCAGGTAATGATTTTACAGCCAAAGTGGCCTGAATCTCACAGGGTTCTGGGATCTGCCCAAGCTCACACAAGGAAGCAGCCCCCAGGCCAAATTTTCTGACTCTGTCCAATCTAGAAATCATTGTGTATGGTTTTGTGATGGATGACCATCGACAGAAAAGCTGGAGCTCTTACCTCCCAGAAAGAAAAGATAAGATTTCCGATATTTCATGGCAGTCATTGCCTGCTGCCCAAGCATATGTTAGTTAGGTGCTGTTGAGTAGAGTCAACTCATAGCAACCCTATGTACAGCAGAAGGAAACACTCCCTGATTCTGTGCCAGGCACACGATCTTTTATTTATGTTTAAGCCCATTGTTGCAGACACATCAGATGGTCAATCCATCTGATGGAAAGTTTTCCTTTCTTTTGTTGACCCGCCACTCTCCCAAACATGATGTCCTTCTCCAGGGATTGGTCCCTCCTAACTACATGTCCAAAATATGTAAGAAGCAATCTAGCCAACCTTGCTTCCAAGGAGCACTCTGGTTGCTAGGACAGATCTTGGTTCTTTTGGTAGTCCATGGTATATTCAATAATCCTCTCCAGCACCATCATTCAAAATCATCAATTCTTCTCTTGTCTCCCTTGTTCAATGTCCAGCTTTCACAACCATATGATGCGACTGAAAATACCATTGCATGAGTCAGGCACACCTTTGTCTTCAATGTGACATCTTTACTTTTCAGTACTCTAAAAAGATCTTTTGCCACAGCTTTTCACAAAGCAATGTGTCTTTTGATTTCCTGACTGCTGCTTCCAGGGGTGTAGTTAATGAGAAAGCGATAAAGGTTTTCATTGTGAAATGCAGAATCCTGCTTCTCTAATTACCTCCTTGCTTTGAACACGGTGCCGTGAGCCAGACAGCAGGAGTGTTTCTTGTCTGAATTTGTGGTATATTTTAATTTGGGGCTGTAACCTGACCACCTCCGCCCATCATTCCCCAATTTCTTTTTGTCAGCCAGACCATTGCCTTCATCTTCAGTTGTAATGTAGGAGCCATAAGTGGATGGAACTGTCTGTCCCTTTGGGTTTCTGTTCTTTGTATTACATCTTGAATACAATCTCAGGAGCCTGTAGGGTATTGATGGCTGTAGAGTTGCTCTTATCCCCATTGGGGAGGCACTGGAATCACAGGTGGTCTACACACCTTCCAGGGAGTCAGGCCAGTTGTCCACTGATGCTTCTGAGAATCATGATCCCAAACCCTTAACAACAACAAAATAGTAATAGTAAAAAGAACACATTTCTAGTATTAAAAAATAATGACTAAAGCAAACCTCCATTTAGCTCCTCTCCATAATAAATTATTCATAAGGTTTTCAATGGCTAGTTGTTCTGGGAGTGGGTTCCTAGGTCCTCTTCCCTAATCTGTCTTAGTTTGACTCATGTCATGATATTTTCAGTCGCATCATATGGTTGTGATAGCTGGGCATTGAACAAGGAAGACAGGAGAAGAATTGATGCTTTTGAATTATGGTGCTGGAGATGAATATTGAGTATACCATGGACTTGCAAAAGAACCAATAAATCTGTCCTAGAAGAAGTGCAACCAGAGTGCTTCTTGGAAGCAAGGATGGCTAGACTGCACCTTGCATATTTTGGACATGTAGTCAGGAGGGATGAATCCCTGGAGAAGGATATCATGTTTTGGAGAATGGCAGATCAATTAAAAAAAGGAAGACACTCAACCGGATGAATTGACACAGTGGCTGCCACAGTAGGCTTAAACATAAATAAGATCATGTGCCTGGCACAGAATCACGGAGTGTTTTGTGCTGCTGTACATGGGGTCACTATGAGTCAGACCTGCTTTGACAGCACCTAACAACAACAACAACAACAACCATAATAAATACATTTGTTCTGGTTTGGAGTTTCTTAAGCCTGTTGTAAATGCATTATGGACTAGGGAGCACAATCTGGATGGAAGGTGAGCGGGTGGGGAAGCAATATCATGTTGTGGTGAAGAAACAGACTTTTCCCTCAGTAAACCTGATGAGACGTCTTCCTTCCTTTGTAATTTACTTCTACATAGCGAGGCACGCGGGGTCTTGGTACATACGGAGAGACTTGAGTTTCGTTGTTAAAATTCCACTCAGCCAGGCCACTTCCTCACTGTGATCTGTGCTATTTAGCATTTGTGTGCATTAGGTAATATATTTAACGTTTTGCACTCCAATCCAATTTGTGTGTGTTTGGCAGCAGACCAGCTCCATGGGCGCAGGGCAGGGGAGACCATCAATCTGCCAACATGGAGTGCAGAAGCCATATTGCTACGTTTGATGGTAGGCTTTCACGGAGACTCCAGAATGCTTGAGAAGCAATACCGCCTCTTCCCTGAAAGTCTCTCAGGGACAAAATTAATGTATCTCATATTGTATTGATTGTAGCCAATAAGTGCCTAAATGATTTGATGCAAGGCAGAGAGATTATGCAGGCGAGAGGGGTAGCGGCAGTTTTGGAAGAAGGATGGGGTTTAATTACTGGCTGGATTTCGCCAATCCACCTCCCCCTTAGGAATTTAACAAATAGGCCTAAGTGCACTTTAGCTGTTCTTGACATCTGTTGAAATGATATCTGCCCGTGATGAGGGAAGTCTGGGAATTGGGCTTGGGGTATTTAGTCAGTTCTAAGGAGGCACAGGAAGCCCATCTCCAGCCTGCAAAATGAAGAGGAAAATACTGCATGAGCCCTTTAAGGTGGAGCAGTAAAGAGCAGGGCTTTAGCTAATGGAGTTCTGCCTTCTTACTTAATGAAGCTGTCTCCATCTTAAATGCAGGGTTCCATGTAGGCCTGTATCTTTCTAAAGATCTTCCAATCCCAGGTGTTGTTCTAAACAGAGGTGAACTTAAACCTGAATGGTAGATATGTGACTGCTTTATGTTCCTGATGGTGAAAATCACCCAGTTGTCTTTTTTTTTTTCTTAAATGGTCTGTTAGGAAGTGTTAGCAAGCTCCCTATCTTTTAGAGAAACAAGAGATGTCTGTTTCTCCTCCCTCCCTCCATGCCCTCTCTTAATGAAAAAGCAAAACAAAAGAGAAGCCAAAGCAAAGCTAAAACTCATTGTCAAGCTCAGCACAGGGAAGACTGATGTTACATTTCTACTAGTGTTTTGATTGCATCAATAATTCAAAGAAAGTACCATCCACTTAATCTCTTTTATACCCTCCACCGGAAGGGATCCTGGTTTCTTCCCAAAAGTCCTAACGCTAGCGTTTCCTCGTGTCTTTCTAAAAGATGTTATTTTGGTTTGCTGGAAACATTTGTACATATTACTGACCGAATGGCAAGCCCACCATTTGCAGAGACTGATAAAAATCTACCTCAGAGGGTAGGTACAAGGTGAGGTGTTATGAGATCAAAATTCCACATTCAACTTGGATATCCTTTTATCAATACACAGCCCTAGTGTGGCACGGCTTGTCTGTGTGTATTGGACAGTCTTTTTAAAAAGTACACATATGTATGTATTCATATACATAACTACACATATACATATATATGTGCATATGTATATACTTTGCGTGTATGTGTGGCATGTATATGGTATTTGATTATTGATACTAAAACTCTCCTTAAGTGGAAAATTAAAAGTTTAGAACAGCTGTAGTCTTTTACCTTATACCTGTGACTTAGGCTCACATCTCAGTTCACTTATTATGTACATTTTCCTACAGCGTGGTTTTACACAACAGGAGTCAGATGTAATACGATCAGTTAATTGTAGTTAGGTGCAGTCATGTCCAACTCATAGAGACCCTCAAAGGGTTTTCAATGGCTGATTGCTTTGGGATTGCTTCGGGAGTGGACTGCCATGTCCTTCTCCTGGATCAGTAAATTAGAGGGCATCATTTGCCTTATTGTTATTAGGTACTATAAGGCTGGGCTCAACTCATAGTGACCCTATGTATAATAGATGAAATGCTCCCCAATACTGTGCCATGCCCAGCACTATATCAGTGTTTCTCTGCTATTCATAGAGTTTTCAATGGCTGATTATATTTTGGGAATGGGCTTCCATGTACTTCTCCCGAGCCTACAGCACCTCGTATTCTCAGATGGTCTCCCATCCAAGTACTAATCACACCCACCCTTGCTTAGCTTCCCAGATGTGACGGGATTGGATGCCAGGATGGTACAGCTGCAGGTTCGTTTGCCTTAGTCACACCTATGTTCTTCACATAATGAAAGCAGCCCTGTGCACGCGCACGCACATGTGCATGCAATTCATGGCCAACGTTGGGAGAAACTTTAGCACTTTTGTTGTTATGGTATATGATAGGCCTGAGGAAGTTGGAAAATCCTCAAGCTAATCATCACAATGGAGGAGACAGAGGCAGGCTTGAAAAGGAAAGCTAGACATATTCTTACTTTAGATTGGTTCAGCTTTGATAACTCAACATATAATTATCTACTTCTCTTCACCCAACTATACATGAACTGCCAAGTTATAAGAAAATATGTAAGAAAAATAGCCTAGTTCTTGGGGTTGTGAAATGTTCTAATCCCTGTCCACATTTCTCCCATTGGAAGTATATTTATAGCCTAGAAATCTAAGCTTCTGGACTTACCTTGATAATTGGTCCCAAAGTTGATGGCCCTGGGGCATGTTGAAGAACTATCAATGATTCAAGGATATTCAATTAGTTATAATGCCAGGGGTATCTTTCTAGACCCTAATTCTCTGAAAACTGATCTTGTAGAATGTGTGGCAGTTCCCAATAAGCCATTGCTCTTTGATTTCCTGACTGTTCTGAAAATAAGAAAGTTCGATCGAACCTCTTGCCTTTAAGTTAAACACAATGATATTGAGTGTCTCTAGTTTAGAATATCAGTGAAATAATACTGAAGATTTTCCACTTTTATCCTGAGGCAAGCCTCGCTGTCATTCTCTGTGTATACGCCTACCTACTAGATGTCTCTATCTACATATGCATATTTTTTGTTGTTGTTAGGTGCCGTCAAGTTGAGTCTGACTCATAGTGACCCTATGTACAGCAGATCGAAACACTTCCTGATTCTGTGCCAGGCACACGATCTTATTTATGTTTAAGCCCATTGTTGCAGACACTGTGTCAATCCATCTGGTGGAGGGTTTTCCTCTTTTGCGTTGACCTGCCACTCTCCCAAACATGATGTCTTTCTCTAGGGATTTACCTCTCCTGACTACATGCCTAAAATATGTAAGACATAGTCTGGCCATTCTTGCTTCCAAGGAGCACTCTGGTTGTACTTCTTCCAGGACAGGTCTGTTGGTTCTTTTGGCAGTCCATGGTATATTCAGTAGATGTCTCCAGCACCTTAATTAAAAAGCATCAATTCTTTTCCTGTCTCCCTTGTTCAATGTCCAGCTTTCATAACCATATGATGCCACTGAAAATACCATGGCATGAGTCAGATGCACCTTTGTCTTCAATGTGACATCTTTGCTTTTCAATACTTTAAAGAGATCTTTTGCCACAGCTTTTCCTAGAGCAATTCGTCTTTTGATTTCTTGACTTCTGCTTCCATGGGTGTTGATTATAGAGCCAAGCAAAGCAAAATCTTGGAAAACCCCAATCTTTTCTCCATTTATTATGAAGTTGCATACTGACCCACTTGTAAGGATTTTTGTTTTGTTGATGTTTAGTTGTAACCCATATTGAAGGCTATGATCTTTGATTTTCATCAGTAAATGTTTTAAATCCTCTTCACTTTCAGCAAGCAGAGTTATGTCATCTGCATAGCGCAGGTTGTTAATGAGTCTTCCTCCAATCTTGATGCCTCGTTCTTCCTCATAAAGTCCAGCTTCTCAGATTATTTGCTCAGCATATAAATTGAAGAGATAGGGTGAAAGTATATAGCCCTGAAGCACACCTTTCTGAACTCTAAACCAGACTGTGTTTCCTTGTTCTATTCGAACTACTGCCTCCTGGTACAGATTTCTCATGAGTACAATTAGGTGTTCTGGTATTCCCATTTTCTGAAGTGTTATCCATAATTTGTTATGATCCACATAGTCAATAAAACATAGATAGACATCTTTCTGATATTCTCTGCTTTCGGCTCATATCCATTTGACATCAGCAATGATGTCCCTGGTTCCCCGCCCTCTTCTGAATCCTGCTTGAATTTCCGGTAATCCCCTGTCTATATACTGCTGCAGTTGCTTTTGAATGATCTTTAGTAAAATTTTGCTTGTGTGTGATATTAATGATATTGTTCGATAGTTTTCACATTCAGTTGGATCCCCTTTTTTGGGAATAGGCACAAATATGGATCTCTTCCAGCCAGTTGGCCAGGTAGCCGTTTTCCACATCTGTTGGCATAAACATGTTAACACCTCCAGTGCTGCATCTGTTTGTTGAAACATCTCTATTGGTATCCTATCAATTCCTGGAGCCTTGTGTTTCCCCAGTTCCTTCAAGGCGGCTTCCACTTTATCCTTCAATACCATTGGTTCCTCTTCATATTCAACCTCTTGAAATGGTTGGTCATCTACCAATTCTTTTTTGTATAATGACTCTGTGTACTCTTTCCATCTTCTTTTTTTTTTTCCAGTACTGGGGGTTGAACCCAGGGCCTCATGCCTGCATGCTTTGCAAGTGCTGGGCCACTGAGCTGCGCCCCCAGCCCTTTTTTTGTTTTGTTTTGTTTTTTTACTTTTTGGGACAGGATCTCGCTAAGTTACGCAGACTACCTCTGGTCTTGAACTTGCGATCCTTTCACCTCTGCCTCCCAAGCCGCTGGGATTACAGGCATGCGTCACCATTCCCGGCACTTCCTTCCATCTTCTTTTGATGTTTCCTGCATCACTTAATATTTTCCCTGTAGAATCTTTTACTATTGCCACTTGAAGCTTGAATTTTTTCTTCACTTTCTTAAGCTTGAGAAACACAGTGTGTTCTTCCCTTTTGGTTTTCTGCCTCCAGCTCTTTGCACATGTCATTATAATATTTGTTTTCGTCTTTGGAGCTGCCTTTTGAAATCTGCCATTTAGATCCTTAACTTCATTATGTCTTCCTTTTACTTTAGCTGCTGGACGTTCAAGGGCAAGGTCCAGAGTCTCTTTTGACATGTAATTTGGTCTTTTCTTTATTTCTTGTCTTTTTAATAACCTTTTGCTTTCTTCTTGAATGCTATCTTTTATGTCATGACACAAGTCGTCTGGTCTCCTATCACTTGTGTCTAATTCATTAAACCTATTCTTGAGGTGGTCTCTGAACTCAGGTGAGATATGCTCAAGGTCATACCTTGGCTCCCAAAAACTTGTTCTAATTTTCTTCAGCTTCAGTGTGAACTTGCATATGAGAAGTTGATGGTCTGATCCACAATCAGCACCTGGTCTTCTTTTGACATTTAGTATAGAGCTTTTCCATCGTCTCTTTCCACATATATAGTCAGTTTGATTCCTATATGTTCTGTCTGGTCCATGTGTATAATTGCCGTTTATGTTGTTGAAAAATGTATTTGCAATGAAAAGGTCATTGGTCTGACAAAATTCTATCATGCGATCTCCCGCATCATTTCTGTCACCAAGACCATATTTTCCAGCTATTGAACCTTTTTCTTTGTTTCCAGACTTTGCCTTCCAGTCACCAGTAATTATCAGTACATCCTGATTGCATGTTTGATCTATTTCAGATTGCAGAAGCTGGTAGAAATCTTCCCCTTCTTCATTTTTGGCCTTAGTGATGAGTGCATAAATTTGAATAATAGTCATGTTTACTCTTTAAAAATACTTTTGAAGACCTGTGCATACTGTAGGCACCATTAAAAGTGGTTTGTTGTTGTTGTGAGGTGCTATCAAGTCAGATCTGACTCATAGTGATCCTATGTATAACAGAACAAAACATTACCTGACATTGTGTCATGCCCAGCATTATGTCAGTGCTTCTTAGCTATTCATAGGGTTTCCAGTGGCTGATTTTTTCAGGAGTGGCTGCTGGGTCCTTCTCCCAAGCTTACAGCACCCAGTATTCCCAAGTAGTCTCCCATCCAAGGAGTAACTATTCCCCACCCTGCTTAGCTTCCGAGATCTGATGGGATCGGTTGCCAGGGTAATATGGCTATAGACCTACATAGTTTATATATACTTAATTCATTTAGTGACCTAGCCAATCTGAAGATTCTATCCTATTTTATTGATAGAGACGAGGCACAAATAAGCTACTTGTCCAAAGTCAAAGGGCTGGTATGTGATAGGATTAGGATTCAATTTAAGTCTTAGTACTCAACAAAAACAATTGTTTGCAATTACTGAGCATTTTCTACATGTGAATTATAGGGGTGTAATTTTTTCTCACTGTTCACAACGAAAATATTTCTATTAGTATCCTTACTTGTAAAACTCAGGGACTGAAAGAATAACACACCATTAGTCATGAACCTAGTAGGGGTAGAACTGAGATTTGTATCTCAACAATTAGACTGGAGAATTCTCAGGCTGGAGGTGCAGCTCAGTGGTAGGGCACTTGCCTACCAGGTGAAAGACCCTGGGTTTGATCCCCAACACTGTAAAGAAAAAAAAAAGATTTAGACTAGTTTTCAGTGTATTATAATGAAAATTTCTGTGCAGCATGGGTGATATCTTCATCAGTTTATGTAGACGTATATATATATATATATATATATATATATATATACATATATATATATATACACACACACACATAAGTGTAAGTAAAATATAAAGATGTATGAAAAAGCACATATGCTTTTTGTTGAGTTTTTTTTGTTGTTGTTGTTGAGTTTGCTCCAAAACTCACAATTCTGACTAGTTATCTTTTCCTACTATTAGCTGAAAGTAAATGCTCAGTTTCTGAGCATCTTCCCCCAAATAATTTTACCATGTTTTAAGAGGTGGCAAGTCTTTTTGAACAGTATAGAGATTTAACTCAAATTCTGTCATTCATTTCTTTATTCACTCCTGTTTTCTCTCTGTATGTATTAGTGTTTGTGTGTGCATGGGCATATCACGCATTGCTTAGCAGACCTAGGCTCTTGGCATGCTAGATAAGCTCTCTACACTGAGCTACATCCCCAGCCCTCCGTTTCTCTTTCTAATTTCTAATGGAAATAATGTCCCCTGAGAATACATTTACATTTCTCAGAAGAGTATACTTGTGGATCTGGAGTGGCCTCAGCCACAACCAATGACTTAAAGACACAATTGCAACCTAAGTGGAAAATAAGTTGAACTTCCGCTAGAGAAATGGCTGCTAGACCAGAGTTCATTTATATCCAAGGGCACCCCACCAGCAATAAGCTTTAAGTTAATGCTAACAATTTAAACTTGTATCTTTTAATTGGTGAATTCTGAATTACTTTCCAATTTCCCACAGAGTTTAATGTATATGCAAATTACACAGCCAAGAAATCCAAGATGCAAAACAGAGACAGCATTTTGCAAACATATCATGATTATTGCTTAATTTTTAAAAGGTCCTTCTTTTTTGTCAGGGTCTTGCTCAATTTCCTGATCCTGAGCAGAAGAGAACTTTTGGGTGGTGAGTAGGATAAATCTTGTGATGAAGTTTAATTGAATAGTCGGTTGTTCTCACAACCACACATTACTCAATTCCTTGTGTCTCTGAGGTAGAGTTTCTTGCTGCCTTAGCACAAATAACTTGTCTCCTATTAGCAGCAGGAAAGGGTTACCAGAACATCCTTTTAGTGATCTGGACTTGAGCAGTACTGTGCAAGCTCCTACAAAGAGGAAGACCTAGCCTGATATCTATTTTAGTATTATATTTTTTAATAGTTCTGGTTAAACATGTTATCATTCTTAGCAAAAATAAAGGAAGAAGAAGCATAACTGGAGCGATAGAGGCTGTTCTGTGGTTAGGAGATGCTTAGGTTTTGTGTAAAAACTCTATCTGATAGCTTTTTTTTTCTTTTTAATAAGATGCTCGCTCTTTTCTATGAAGAACAGTCCATTTGGCTCTGGAGTCTGCTGGTGTGAAGGGTTGGGCATGCGGGTGAGGCCAGGCATTTAGGGTGTTGGAAAGCCGTGGTTATTGTGGTTGGTTCATGGGCGGGCACGTGATGGACATGGGCCACTCAGAGCTCTCTGTGGGACTTCGGCTCCTGGACACCATAGAAAAGCCATCAAGGCCTCAGCGGTGGTTAAGCTTCTTAGAAGTGCATCGAGGGTCGCACAGGCCATCCTGGAGCCCTCAGTGTGCAGAGACCCAGCCTATGAACTTGAGAAGGGAGAACCTTGGCGGCATCTCTGAGGCCCTAGGTTGACCTCTGCCTGAAGTTAATTCCCTCCAGTTGGAGCTTTGCAGCTGCGTGAGTCAGTGCCTCTCCTTTTGTTCTCTAATTCATTTAATTACATGAATTTACTTATTTTTTAGATTGAGAAAATGTCTGCTTTGTGGTCAGATGGACATGACATGAGGTCCAGGATTTTTTTTAACAGTACTCGAAATTAGAACCCGGAGCCTCACGCATGCTTTTTGCAAGCATTCAACCACTGAGCTGCACCCCAACCCATTTTTTTGCTTTGTATTTTGAGACAGCTGCTAAGATACACAGGTTGCTTCTGTCCTCAGTCTCGCGATCCTCCTGCCTCTGCCTCCAGAGTCTCTGGGATGGAAGGCATGTGCCGCCACAACCAGCCTAACCTTTTAAAACTTATATTTCTTAGCCTATATTCAAGGTACAAAATTATGAGTTTCATTATGACATTTTCCACACATGTGCTTTGATCATAGTCATGGCCATGACCCTGTCTTGTCCTCCTTCCTCCTCCCACTGACTCCCTTCTTCATCTCACATAGTCTCCCTACTACTTTCTTATCTCATTTTCTAAAATCTGCATCCTCCACATGAGAGAGAACATGCATTATCTTCAGTTGCAGCTGTTTTCCTCCAAAGGACATGATTCCATTCCTTTTCATGGCTGAGAAAAATCCTGTGTTTGTGTGTGTCATGTACTATCATGTATACATATGTACATCTCTCTCTCTCTCTCTCTCTCTCTCTCTCTCTCTCACACACACACACACACACACACACACACACACACACACACACCATTTTCTTTATACATTTGTCTGTTGAAGGACCCCTTGGCTGATTCCATAATGCAGCGGTTGTGAAGCAAGCCCCAGTGTACATAGAGGTGCAGCTGTCTTTGTGGTCCAATGACCTAGCTTCCTTGGGTACCTGCCCAGGAGTGGTATCGCTTGATCCCCTGGTAGTTCTAGCGTTAAATATTTAAGGAATCTCCAAGCTGATTTCCGTGATGACCACACGAATTTACATTCCCTCCAACAGTACATAAGGGCTCCTTTCCCCCACCTATTCTAATTTACTTGGAGGGAGGTTTTGTGTGTTTGTCTGTGTGTGTGCATGTGTGTGTATATTTGTGTGTACATGTAAGTTTACATCTACAGAGCCCTGATATGAATGTTTTCTACTTATCTAACCAAAACAGAGACTTCAAGAGCACCTTTTCAAGTGATCTTAAAATAGCAGAAGGTGCCTTCAAGTCCATTTCTTCTGTGTCTTCTCAGCATGGGGAGGGCGCACTGGATGCTGCAATGATGGGAAGCGAGCCTAAGAGGGTTTTCCCTCCACAACTGAATGCACTCAGCACACTGAGACACGGCTGGCTCTCACAACAGCACAAGACGGGGCCTCAGAATGTACTTGGGGAGGCTGGAAAAGGAGAGGAGGCCAGAATCAGATTATAGTTTTATTTTGTAAACTCAGTAGCTCTTGTACAGTGTTTTTTCTTGTCGTGTTTTGTTTCCCAGATAAAGGTAATACAATCAACTCGCGCTTCCCAGAGATTGATCTTGCGAGAGAATTGCATGCAGTGGTCTTGATGGAAAATGGAGGGAGGCCAGGCATGGGTGACTCAGAGCTGCCATCCCAGCAACTCTGGAGGCAGAGCCAGGGGTGTCACGATGTACTTAATGAGCTCATGACTCGAAATTACACTCAGAAAGGGACTGGGGTGCAGCCCAGTGGGAGAGGACTTGTGAGGCCCTGGGTTCAACCTCCAAGGACTGAAAAGAAAAAAAAAAAAGGACAAAAGATAAAAAAAAGAAAGAAAAAATGATGGTGCTGGACAAAAGGGATGCATATTTGAATGCCCATCTCTCACTTTTATTTTTTATTTTGTTTTTTATTTACATAAAATGAAACCAGGGGTTAAAGGGCCTCTGAAGACAGGGTATTCTTACTAGTTTCCATGAAAGTTTTGCTCAAGTATCAGCTGGATTGAGGCATATTTCAGTAATGAAACATAAGAAAAGGTTATTTAACATTCTATTCACTAAAGAGTATAATTAAATTACTGCATATTAGATAAGGCATGAAGTAAACACATCAGACTGCCTATCTTTATGACTATTACTGCTTATGGGAAGACTCAACAAGGAGCAATTCCTCTTCCAAACTCTACTCAGAAACCACCTAGATTCACTCATGGATTTCAGAGGATTGGGTATTTGGTGAGTTGGGTCCCAGTGGATCAATGAAATGGCCATGAAATGAACTGATTATCCATAAATCTGTCTGTTTCCCTCTAAATACATGCCCTGCTCCCCAGAATAGAAATCACCTTTGCTTTATATTCAGTGAGAAATATTTTAATCTTGTACATTAAAAACATCCTAATTACGGCAAATTAACTCAATTAAGATACATCTATGATGGGGAACATCAGGGGAGAAATTTGGTTGCCACAAGAGCACTTTTTTCCCCCAGCTATGATATTTACTTTAATAAATCCCAGCTGGTGAATTCCTTGGTGGAGTTACCATAGCCTGGATGTGGTCCAGCCTCATAGACTCCTAAACCTACTGTGCTAGTATTCCACAAGAGAATCTCATTGTGACAGACATTTCCTAGACGCATTTCTAAGATCCATTAAGATGTTGCATCTCCAGCTCATTACACAAATGTAGAAATACTGTTGGAGAGGTTCAAAAACTTACATTCCAGTCTCTGAGCATTTTCCCTACATAGAGAAGCTACACAATAAGCCAATGGTGAAAAAATAGAGAGAGAGAGAGCTGGCATTCCAGCTATGAGACACAAAGATTGATTGTACCAGCTGAAGATAACCTAAGTCATCCACCTCCACAAGGAAGTAGACCACTTGTTGGAACCTATGGGAAGAAGACAGACCAAATCTCTAAAACGGCACTGTTATTAGGTGCCGTCGAATCTGGTCCCACTCATGGCAATTCTGTGTACAACAGAATGAAACACTCCTGACACTGTGCCATGCCTGGCACTATGTCAGTGCTTCTCTGCTATTCGTAGGGTTTTCAATGGCTGATTGTTTCAGGAGTGGACTGCCAGGTCCTTCTGCCAAGCCTGCAGCACCTAGTACTCCCAGGCGGTCTCCCATCCAAAGGCTAACCAGGTGGACCCTGCTTAGCTTCTGAGATCAGATGGGCTCTGACGCCAGGGTGGTATGGCTGTAGATGTAAAAAAGCATATCCTCACCTTTACAGTGAGTAGGACGTAAGTCATGAAAACATGAGTTGCAATATCCCTCTGTGCCTGTCAAGACAATCCAGTGATTCCTTACTTGTAGTCCTGCCCCTCTCTTTCCTTCTGATGAGAAAATGTCCTTGCCTGCCTTGGGGAATAAAAACCAAGTTGACCTCCAGAGTAGGGGGATGGCAAAGGAAGGAAAGGTAAAAGAGTAGTAAATTCTAAGCTTCTGTATGGAAAGGCAGATGGCAGAAATGGGGAGAGGAAAACTAAGTAACAGCATTGGAAGGAAAAATTTGAGGAGAAGAAAGGAATAACTACAGGTAGTCATGATGAATCATATAAGGGACACTGTTTGTAAACCAAAAATACATGAGTGTGGTGGATTTGTTATTATGAATTATCATTTGTTCTCACACTGGGTTGGCTTTAGGTGTGAACCCTTCCAGCCTGGCCCAAATGGGCTCTCAGGTTTCTGTTAATTACATGTAATATAATAGCAATTAGAAAACTAAAATCTCAGAATTTTTGAATATGTATTACTACCACCCTAGCATCTGATCTTGTCAGATCTCAGAAGCTAAGCAGGGTCGGGCCTGGTTAGTACTTGGGTGGGAGATCACATGGGAATACTGGGTGCAGTAAGCTTGGGAGAAGGACCCAGCATCCCAGTCCTGAATCAACCAATCATTGAAAACCCTGTGAATAGCAAAGAAACTCTCACAGTAGTGTTGGGCATGGCACAATGTCGGGTAGTGTTTCATTCTGTTGTTCATAGGGTTGCTATGAGTTGGCCCCAACTCCATGGCACCTAACAACAACAGCAGCAGGTACTATGGTCCCCCATGTGTCTTTTGGCTTATTGTGTCATGGGGATTGCATATTGCTATGGTGCTGAAAGCTATGCCACAAGAATTTTAGATACCAGCAGGGCCACCCATGGTGGACAGATTACAGCTGAGCTTCCAGACTCAGACAGACTAGGGAAAAGGACCTGGTAGCCCACTCCTGAAAAAAATGAGTCTTTGAAAACCCTATGAATAGCAGAGCACATTGTTAGATACAGTGCTAGAAAAGGACCCCCCCCCCATGCTAGAATGCATTCAAGAAACGACTGGGGAAGATTTACCTTCTCAAGTAGAGTCGACTTTAATGTTAGGAATGGAGGAAAGCCACGAGAACCAACTTTTGCTGATGTGGCATGGCTTGCAATGAGAAGAAACATAGTGGCTGCAACAATGGGCTCAAACACATATAAGTTTAGTGTGCGTGGCACCGTGTTGCGGAGCGTTTTGTTCTGTTGTACTTCGGGATCCTGGGAGTTGGATATGACTCGACAGTGCCTAACAACAACAGCATTCACTTAATAGCAAACTGATCATCCAATTTCCACCCACGCCATGGCTGTTGTCTTATCTCATTATTGAAAAAAAATATACTGTATCTGCAACCTCATGGTAAGAGTTGTCACTTGAGGAAATTTCTTTGCAAACTCTGTGTTTGTCCTCTTTTCCTTAAGGATGTGATTTTTGGTGAGTCGGCTTTGGGGAGTCTTGAATGTTCATAAAGTTTTAAAAATCAAAGTTCAATTAACAGGAGCAGTTGGCAAGGTGGTCAGCTGGGCCAGCAGCTTATCACTCCTTCTTCCCTCTCCCTCTTCTTCTTTTCTTTAAAATCCGTACATCCATAATTTGAAGTTGCTGCAGCAGGTGCCTGATGAGATCAGAAGCATCTTAAAATGAGAAAATCTTTGGCTCCGGTCAGAAATCCACAGGCCTCACGAGAGACCCCACGGATGGCCAACATGCAGCCGTGAGGACACATCGACTGCGGCCCGAGCGCGGGAGATTGATCAATCCAGCAAACTTGCATTAATTGTGAAATGGAAGGGACAAGGAGATCAATGATGGGAATGGAAGTTCAGCCGTGACGAGGCCACATCCAGCTAACCCAATAATAGAGAGGCTGATGTATGGCATATTGGAATTCTACCGCCTGGGCCCTTGTCACCATAAAGAATATCCCGCAATTATGGGGAAAAATTGAGCAGGCAGCAATTGAGCCAGCGTAATCAGCCTGATGCCACCACCGTTTTCCTGATTAAACGCTAAATTAAGTGGCACTCGGCTCCATAACCTGCCCACATGACAAAAAATAATCCTAGAGCTGATGGGAAAAGTTTGCATTTTAATCAAAGCAAACTATGAATATTAAAATATTCCTGGGCTATTTTGGTGTCGTTTAGCCGAGAACACGTTTAACAATTTATAAATGGATCTCTTGCCATTGGCTATGAGGGAAAAGGGCCTCGTCCTGTATTGAGAAGTAAGGAGTCCTGGGCTCAAAATCAATTAGACTTGATCCAAGCACAGAGAACTCTTAAAGAAAAAAAAAAAAAAAAAGGAAAGAATGCACTCAAGAGGCCCTGGGAGGATTCAAATTTAGTTAACTTCTATCACGGCTCGCCTAAGGGCATCCACTCTATTCTTTGCTGAAAATCACATGATCGTTCCAGGAGGGAGAAGGCTTAATAAGCTGCGGATACCACACAGATCTCTTACACATGCGTGTTATTATTAACTCCTGCAGTGCAAATGCAGGACAACCCAGGCCTAAGTAGCAAGTGCTCTGGAACCGGGGGAAGCTGGACATTTAGACAGCCAAGAACAAAGAACTTGCATTTTTAGCATTAAGGCTGCAGTCTGGCAAGATGTGCTGTGTAGACACACATGGAGGGGCCATGGAGAGTTGAGAACACTTGGGAAGGGGCAATGCCTTCCGCCCCCATTCCTATAGCCAGGTGGGTAGAAGCATGGTGGGCACGGAGGATGTGCAGTGCTGACCAGACGATGTGCAGTGCTCAAGTCTTCTGCCTTGCGTGGAAGACACTGTGCTGACTGAGTCTTCCCGCTGCTGTGAATTGGAAACAGGACCTGAGGCAAGATGACACCTCAGCTGCTGCTTTACAATACTTTTCTAGTATATTTGATTTGTGAGTGTTTATTCAAGTTAGTTTGTGGCCTTACCTTGTAATTAAAAACAATTTTTTTTTCTGGGTGGGAAGTGTTGAAGGAAGAAGGGAGACATTCAGGCTCTACGTGTTATTGAAACATCCAAAACTGCACAGTGATCTGGATTTATCTATTAATCATTGTCCTCATGCTATGCCAGCCCTCACTGCAAGAGCATTTCTAAAATTAGCTCATGGCAGTTCTTATACTAATGCCATGAGATTGAGGGGTTACCATGTTTTCCACTTTGCAGAGGGAAAATACGGAGGCTAAAGAACCTCAGCATTCACCAAGATCGAAAGAATTGTGAATGGGAGAGGAAGGCTGAGCCCAGGCTGGCTCTGGATGACTATGGCTTGCAGTAACAAGTTGGGCCTTCTCAAAAGTGGCCTGGCCAGTGATACCATCCATGGTAAATGGAACCATCAGGGTGCCTTGGGTAGAATTAGCGCAAGGGATCCTACCTTGTCTTGCAACCAGTCCTCTACCTCCATTTCATTTATCCTTGAGCATTGTCTTTTTCTGAGTTGACTATGAGGTTGTGATCTGACTCATGTGGTCCAAAGTCAGCCATAGGAGGTCAGATCTGACCAGCCAGACCTTCAGAAATAAAATAAGGCAGTTCTAGGCCAGCCATCCCCCACGTCAGTTTGTTGTGCTGTGGGAGCTTGCGTGTCACTCTGGTGCTGCAGGCTATTCCACTGTTATCTCAGATACCAGCAGGGCCACCCATGGTGGACAGGTTTCAGCTGAGCTTCTAGACTAAGACAGAGTAAGGAGAAGGACCTGGTGGCCCACTCCAGAAACATTTAGCCATTGTAAACCCAATGAATAGCAGAGAAGCACCATCAGATATAGTGTTGTAAAGTGACCATCCAGGCTGGAGAAACAACTAGGGAAGAATTGCCTCCTCAAAGTAGAGTGGACCTTAATGATAGGAATGGAGTAAAGCCCCTGGAACTTCTTTTTGTTGATGTGGCATGACTCATAATGAGAAGAAATAATGGCTACGACAATGGGCTCAACCACAAAAAGATCGTGTGCATGACAACATGTCAGGTAGTGTTTTGTTCTGTTGCACACAGCATTGCTGTGAGTTGGACTGAACTTGATGGCACCTAACAACAACTGCATACCAGAGCCTAGATAGCACCCAACAAGAAAGGCCAGCCATAGGGAGTTATCAAGAAGAAACAGCTTCAGATACAACCAAAGATCTAGAATAGTTTTAGGATATGTCTAAGTCTGTTTTGTATTGTTAGAATAAAATACTTGAGACTGGGTACTTTATAAAGAAAAAGAACTTTATTTGGGCCATAGTTTTGGGTGTTGAAAATATGATCAGGCCCTGCCATGGGTGAGGACCTCCACAGCATGGAGTTGGCATCATGGTGGGAGAGTGCAAGAGAGACAGGCAGTCGCCTGATGAGACAGCAAGTGTGAGGGACTCAAGGCCAGGCTTGCTTTTGTACACCACCTCACTCCCCTGGGAACTAACTGTGGCCCTGCTTGTTGTTGTTAGGTGCCGTAGAGTCGGTATCTGACTCCTAGCGACCCTCATAGGGTTTTCAATGGCAGACTGTTTCGGGATTGTCTTGGGAGTGGATTGCCAGGTCCTTCTCCCATTTTTGTGGTGCTGGGAATTGAACTCGGGACCTCAGAGACTGCAGCACAGCACTCTACCAACTGAGCTAAATCCCAGGCCCTGCTAGAACTACATTAATCCCATTAGGGGTGGAGCTTATAATGACTTTCTTCCACCAGACCCTCCTCTTAAAGGGCCCACTACCTCAGCAGGAGCCAAGTTTCCAGCACATGAATGTCTGGGGGAAGCAAACAGTACGTAGACTCTGACAGGACGACTCCATCTTCACCTCATGTATTGACTCAACACCAAGAGCTTTCTTCGGTCCCTCTGTTCCTCCTCCTTACTTTGCTCTTCCATAACCCCACGAGACAAAAGAAGTGGTCTCATTTATTTTTGTTGCTTTTCGATTTGGGGGGCTTTTTTTATTATTTTGAAACAGGGTCTTAGTATGTAGCCCAGGCTGGCCTTGGACTTGAGATCCTCCTGCCTCAACCTCCCAAGTGCTGGGATTACAAATGGGCACCACCACACCCAGTGAAACTGTGCAGTCTAAAAAGTGATGCATTTAGAGTTGACAGTCTGAGCATCTGCAGATGAGGTCACGTGATAATTAGTTGCAGACCTAGGATTGAAAATCAGGTCTGTTCTGTTCCACCTCTGTCCCTTTGGTCTGTGAAATGTGGTCCACCTCCATCCACCTGGTGGTGTCTGGAGCTGGGTGGTCATATCCACAAGCCAGTAGCTTTCACTCTCACAACATGCAGTGTCACCCCGGCCTCCCTTGCCGAGTTCTGTTACCAGATGCCTGGAGCGGACAGAGCTTCTCTCAGGACTGCAGAGTGCTGCATCTCTGGCCCCCTTTCTTTCTCTTGGACAATGTGATTTGCCTTAAACAGTGCGCAAGGGAAAATGTTCCAGGAGAGGATGAGATTCGACAGAACCTTCTTCATCACAGGGCAAGTAATTTTTAGCTGACATTTCAAGAGAGGCCAGAGTGGATGGATGACTTGATTACTGTCAGAAAGCCATCTACATTGGATTGGAGTAGACACTCTGGGTTTTCTTCCAAACTCTGACTCATCTGAATAAACTGATATCTGAAGCCAGGGACAGTGGCTCACACCTGTCATCCCAGTGACTGGGGAGGCTGAGGCAGGAGGATCGAGGCCAGATGCAGCTTATATAACTTATCAAAACCCTGTCTCAAGGTAAAAAATAAAAATAAGGGCCTGAGGATGCATCTCAGTGGTAGAACAGTTGCAAAATACGTGTGAGGCCCTGGGCTCAACCCCCAAGTACTGCAAAAATAAAATAAAATAAACTGATGTCTGCTTCGGCCACCATAACAAAATGCCATAGACTGGGAGGCTTAAACAATAGATATTAGTTCTTTTGCACTCAGGAGTCTGGAAGTGCAAGATGAGTGTAGCAGTGTGGCCGGCTTCTGGGGCGGCCTCTTCCCCTAGCTCGCAGTGACTGCCTTCCTGGAGTGTCGTCTTTGGCCCTGACTTGGTGTGTGGCCGTGGAGAGAGTAGGTCATCTCTCCTTCCTCCTTTTGTCATAGGGGAGTCCACCTCTCAAGGGGGTGCAGTTAGCGTCCCTAGGGACCCATCTGCAAATGCCTCCTCAGTGGGCCCTAGGGGTTCAACGCAGGAATTTGGGGCAGGGATGCGTAATTCAGCTCACAGGCATTGGCCAGGTGCTATGTAACCCTCCAGGGCAGAGCATGGCTCTTTGATAAACACGATTCCTCTCTTTAGATTGTGCTGTTCATTAAGGCCAAAAGAAACCGGAAAGATCAAACAGAGGGAACTCTCCTGCAGGTGTGGACATTCCTTTCCTTTCTTTCTCTTTTGGCAGTACTTGGAAGTTGAACACCCAAGGCCTCACACATACTTTGCAAATGCTCCCCCACTGGGCTGCACTCCAAGCCCATTTTTTTACTTTTTGAGACAGGGTCTCGCTAAGTTACACAGACTGCCTCTGGCCTCGGACTTGCGATCCTCCTGCCTCAGCCTCCCAAGTTGCTGGGATTAAAGGTGTGCACCACCGCGTCTGGCTTGGACATTCCTTTTCAAAAGCAATGGGCTGTGTCTGTTCCCAGGGAGCTCATACTGAGGCCATCTGTGTACGTCCCCTGCAAGCCTAACCCTGCCTTCCCTTGGGCCCTTCACCTCGCTAGCAGTAAGATGACAAGAGGGCCTTCCCAGGTGTGTCATGTCTTGCTACTTCCAACTACAGGGTTATTTTATTTAAAAGCCATAGAAACCAAACCCAAACTAGGTCAAGCACCAAAGTAAATTTAAAATTAACTCAAGGATGAGAAGCCTGCAGCCAAGCCACCATGGTGTCTGATCCTATCAGATCCTGGAAGCTAAGCAGGGTTGGGCCTGGTTTGTCCTTGGATGGGAGACCACCTAGGAATACAGGGTGCTATAGCCTTGGGAGAAGGACCTGGCAGCCCACTCCTGAAACAATCTCAAAACAATCAGCCATTGAAAACCCTATGAATGGCAGAAAAGCTCTCACAATAGTGCTGAGCATGGCACAGTGTTAAGGGTTTCATTCTGTTATACATCGGATCACTATGAGTCACACCCAACTCGACGGCACCTAACAACATATATGTGTATATGTGTACATATGGATCATTCCCAATTTACATGGTAACAAATGGATTCCAGCTTCTCCAAAGTGACAAAACATATTCTCTACTGTGTTAAAGAACGGTGTACCATTCGCTCTTTTTTGTTCAAATTCTTGCTTATTGGTAGAAGCCTCTAGCTTGTCCATCTTAAGCTGTCCATTTATCTATGTCCCTGGGTACTTTACAGAGAGAGTCATTTCCACCACAGGTACATGGACAGAGATAAAAACCCAATTCTTTGCAAAGTGTAGTCATCACCCACTATAAGGCATCTGTGCTTCCTCCAGAATTATGACCCCAAAGAGACCCAATTGTTAAGCATTGGTGAGTGACCAAAATCTTGTCTTACTTTAGTTAAAAAGGATGGAGAGAAAAAGAGGGATAAGGGTTGATATTTCCCAAGCTTTGGTGTCAGATAAAACTCCCAAACTCCATTCCCTCACTACCCTGTGTTTGATTTTGGATTTCTTGGGCACCCATGCCATGATAGAATATGAATGGGATCCAGGGTATGAACAACTTCATAGGGACTCAGTGTTCTTGCTAATATATCATATACTTACCATTTATTTCTAACTCATTTGCTAAATTTAAACATGGGTGACCTAGGATGTGTGCAGGATAATTGACCTTGTGGAATGTACAGAAGAGAGAAAGGCCATGGGCTTTGGAGTCCCAGCTGTGGGTCTCATTGGCTTTCTGACTGAGAATAAGTCTTTTAGTTCTCTAACACTGCTTCTTTTATTCAAAGATGGGATCAAAGTAGTTCCAACTCACTCGGGGGTTCTGAGGGAACGGGATGAGTTAAGGTGTATTAAGACCTTTACCCAGTGTTTTGCTGATGGTATATGTACAATAAAAATAAGGCAGTCTCTCTCAGTTGGAGGCAGTTTTCCCCAACTCCTATCTAGAGAGCACGGGGCAGTGTCTGGAGACGTTCTGGGGTGCCACAGCTGGGAAAGGAAGGGTAACAGCCTCTGGAGGGTAGATTCAAGATGTGCTCCCGAGCATCCTGCAGTGCAAAAGTAACCCCCCAAAGCAAAGAAGGGTGTGCTTCAAAATGCTAATAGTTCTGAGGTCAACACACCCTGGGGCAGTCTTCCATTGCAGCCTAGCTACTGAAGTTAAATTCCTTGCAATCAGAGAGAGGAGTTTGAGCCTAACAAAAATCCACGTATTTGCCACATGAGGGCTTCCTCTAAAATAAGGAAGAGGAGGTTTCAGAGAACCTCAGGCCAGGTGGGTTACGGTTTTCAGTCGTTATGGAGAAAGCAATGTGATTGATCCCACAGGTTTATTAGGACAGGGACTTGAGGATGTGTGGTAAAAGTGGGGTAAAGGAACTGTCCAGGGTCCTGAAACTCAGGCCAAGAGAACAGAAATGGTTCAGCACGATGTGCAAACTGAACATTAAATTAAATGGCAGTCTTTATTAAAATGCATCCAGAAGACTGGGGAAATATATTCAGGATGCTGTTTTCAGGCTTTCAAGGTGATGGGAATTTCACTGTGGGTGGGGCAGAGTGGGTACGAGACTACAGATTCCAGATTAAATTTTTAAAAATGGTATCATCAATATAAATGGACTAGAATTGTTCTAACAAGGTAAAAACAAAGACCACTACAGGAAAAGTTTCTATCTTAAACAGAAATGGAACCCAAGGACATATAGAAAAATACTACATAGTAAAAGATAGAGAAGACTTGGATGGGAAACTTAGATGGGAAGGGGGGGAGGGGGGAAACATAGAGGAAGGTAAGGGGTAACCTATATGAATAATGTTTATCAAATTGCATATATGAAAATTGTCACAATGAAAAGCATGTCAAAATGAAAAAAAGAGCATTATTTGACATCTCTTTTTGTTTATTGATTGGTCACTGAATAAATATTTATGGAAAATGTAAAAAAAAGGTATCGTGTGTGTGTGTGTGTGTGTGTGTGTGTGTCTGTGTCTGTGTGTGTGTCTGTGTCTGTGTCTGTGTGTCTGTCTGTCTATCTTTGGGGTAGAGTCAGTAGTTCATACTCTCTTTTCTCTACACCCACTCCCAGTGGCCTGGATTTTTCATGGCCATAGTTGTTACACCCTGCTGATTATTGAAAGCATTCCACAGGCATTTCCTATCTTCTGCTCCATCAGGAGGCACTGTGAAGTGATGAGTGCCCTGATAGAAGAAGACACCAAGGCTGTGCGCAAATACATGGTCTTAGATTTGAAAGCAACACCTCCTCACATAGCTGAGAACATCCTCTGGAATGTGGCCTCCCAGCCCTGGCTGGGCATCAGAACTACCTCACAGAGCTGCCAGAAGCAAACAGAACTGAGCCCTGTTGTAGACTGTAGGACGTGAATCTTCTGGTGTGTAAGACGCTCAACAGAAGTCTTGGTAAACAGTCTTCAGACAGACAAGTTTCCCTCCCCACATCAAACAGAATCTTAACTTTTAGGACACTTTGGATAAAAGCCTATTGGCATTATTCTGAATTTCTGGGTAACTTAAGAGGCTACTAGATAACCAATTTGTGATTCATCTCTTATTAAAAATGTTCTTTTTAGCAAATAAGGAAAAATGATCATACTTGAAATTTTCTCTAATAATTTGGGAATCTAACATTGCAGATTTCTATTTGATGCAATGCTATTCTATTCCATTTCATTCTGTTCTCAATTACTAACGTGAATGCTGCTTTCTTTTTTAGTAAGAAAGAGATATTATCCCACAGTGAGGAATTGTGGAACACCAAATTTTCTTGGCTTTCTGCCTATAGAAGAAAGCAACCGATTTCTGAGAAACATCAAGTCCATATGAAGGAGAAAGCCGAGTCCACCCATCATTTTCCCGTTAGTTGGTGTGACAGACACCACCAGTGTTTATCCATGTGTGGTCCTAAGCTTCCCTGCCTGGAAGGGGCACACTTCACTGTCTCCTGTTACTGTTACCTGACGCCATGAGGCTAGTGGTAACCAGTGCATTGTGGGTAACAGTGAAGCGTGTCACTTGTAGGATGAAGCATGGAGGGGGGCTCTGGGGTGGCTAGGTCCTGTCATCCTTGCCATGTGAATCTGAAGTCCTGTGTTAAGATGAGGGGGGTGTCTGCCCATCCAGATCCCTGAGCACCCTTGTGGAGCATGATCTGTCTCACCTCCAGAGTCTGTCATGGACATGAGGCATCTCTCAGCAATGACCTTATGCCGTACTAAGTCACTGAGAATGGAGGGTTCATATGGGGTTATGGGGAGAAGGACCTGGCAGCGCACTCATCAAACAATTCTTGTTGTTGTTAGGTGCCGTCGAGTCGGTATCCAACTCATAGTGACCCTGAGTACAACAGGTGAAACACTATTGTCAGTGCTTCTCTGCTGTTCATAGGGTTTTCAATGGTGGATTGATTTTTGGGAGTGGGCTGCTGGGTCCTCCTCCCCACCAACCAAGTAGCCATTGAAAACCCTATGAATAGCAGAGAGGCACTGCTAAAGTGCCGGAAAATAAGACCTCCAAGCTGGAGATCATTCAAGAAATGAGTAGGGAAGGGTCCCCTCCTCAAAGTAGGGTTGACCTTAATGTCCGGAATGGAGTAAAGCCCCTGGGACCTCCTTTTGCTGATATAGCATGACTCAAAATGATAAGAAATGTAGTGATTGCAACAGTGGGTTCAAACATCAATGGATCGTGTGCATGGTGTAGTGTTGGGTGGTGGTTCATTCTGCTGTACTGAGGGTTGCTATGAGCTGGATCGACTCAAGGGCACCTAACGACAACAGGAATGGTGCTGTGGTGTAAACTAGCCAATGTAGCTGAGTTTTAGAAAATGGATACAACACTCTGAAAACAAGACAAACGCTGGGCTTGAATGGCAGAAACTGCATGTAAATCTGGGCTTGCGTCTCACCCCAGCCGTGAAACCTAAACAAAGTCCCTTAATTCTTTTCATAACAGGTCTATCTGGAATTGGTTAATCCCATCTGGGTGCCAGTGCCCAGATTTGTCTGAATTCTCTCCTCTAATCCTCCAAGTTACCCTTCCCCTTGGGTTTGACTCTTCACTTGGCAGATGCAGTAATCAACATGATGTAGATGAAAAACTAGACAGTGGAAATGCCAGCCTTGAATCGGGGCTGACTGATGCCTGTGCGTGTATTCCGTTCATCTCTAAAGTGGAGCTGATTAAAATATCTACCTCTCTGGGCAGTGTTAGGAATCTTCGAGCAGCCTTGGTGACAGAGGCCTTGGGTCCCCAGTGAGTGAGGTCATTCATTATCTGGCTTCTTCTGGCATGTGTTGGAAAGGACGTAAGTGTGTTTCCTCCCTGGCTGTCACTCGGACCTCATTTACCAACCTGGAAATCCCTGACTTGTCTTCCCCCAAGTGGTAAATAGCCCATCATGATTTTTGTCTCCTGGTCGAGTTGACCCTCTCTCTATCATGACATTTGGCTTCTTCCTTCAGCTTCTTTCTCTCTTTTTCTTTCCTTTTTTTTTTTTTTTATGGTTCCATGTTGCTGTGAGCAGAACTCATTTTTCAAAAGACAGATGGCAGCAGCCCTGTTCTCTCTAAATAAAAAAGCAAAACAGCTGTTAAGGTGCAAACAGAGTCACGGCCAGCAAATCGTATCTGCTTCAAGTGTTGGCGAAGTTTTCCTTCAGGGAAGAGGAGCTATCTAAACAAAATGTGCCGCTTCGGCAGGCCCTCTCCTAAGGCCCAGGTATAGAAGGATGGAAAATAATGGAAATTTACAGCATACTATAGATCTTTTCTATCTTGGCGGGTACATATTTAAATGCAGTGCTAACGGAGCCAAAATTTATTGCTCTCTAATAACGATAAAATGCCATCAGAGAATGAGATAAATCTTGGCCCTGACTCTTAGAATGTGGTGCACACACTCAGGCACACACACGTGCTTGTAAAATACAGGCAGATATTGCTAACTCAGGAGTCTGTGTTTGGCAGAAGCCGGCAGAACAGGGAAAGGAAAGGAAGTGTTTTATGGACACCTGCAAATTGTTGTTTTCATGAGCCTGGGGTCAAGGTCCATTGTGGCCTCAGGTTGAAATGAGTGTTGCTTTGTCTTGTGACTGATATATACTTGACCTTGGCAGGGGAAGCTTTTTCTTGTCTGGATACTCAATGCCTCTCCTCTTCACCTTTCCATAGCCCTGCCACAGGCTGACTTCCAAACAAACAGTGATGAATTATAACCCTCTGGGAAAGGAATGCTGTCCTTTTCTTAGATGTTTTCTTCAATTTGTTTATTTACTTAGAATCGGACTCTTGCAAAGGCTTGCAAAGAGGAAAGCTAGACAGGAAACAAATTTACCAAATTGTAAAACGGCTGCCACGTAATGATTGCAGACCACCCGTGATGCGTGAATTGGGTGTCCCCCTCCCTTTCTGGTGCAGTCGGTATTCAGGGAATACGATTTTACAAAGCGCATCCAGCGCTTGTCCTCCACCTTGGGAAGCAGGTTTTGCTAGCTCTTCCAGCCCACCTGCACAGGGCCTCAGCCACTCTCTCGGGGGGGCCTCTTTGTCTTTGGAAATGAACCCCATTTGGAAACATAGCCCAACCCCTTGCTGAATTTCCAGGTGCCGTGGTTGGTGGGTGGCTTCCCCATCAATGATGGCCTCAAGAAGGGGGTCCTTCTCTAACTAGGTCGCACACTAGATGCTTCCTCCAGCTTCTTAGGCTGGGAGAGTCCTCCCATGTCAGGAAGGGTCTCTATTTCCCTTCCCACGACAAGCCTGGATTCCAAGGATGGCTTCACGCCGTCCTCATGAAGAGCTCGCTGTTCCTTTCTGGACGCTTCTTTGAGCATGATTGCGTGTGTGCGTGTGGAGCAGGTGTAAATGTATGGTCCCTTGTGCTGTCTTAAGGTGTCTTCCTTTAGAGATGTGGGTAATATCTACACATTAAAACCCAGTGTGCTTCAGAACTGGACAGACTTGTTTCTGTCTCCCCAGGTTTTTATGTGTGCATGCGCGTGTGCATGCGAGTGTGTAGACAGCAAAGACTGATACTTGGAGCTAGAAAACAACACTCGTTCTTGCAGCGTACAGTTGCCCTGGAATGTTCCAGTGCATGTGGTGTTCTTTTATATAAAACTGTTGTTTCAGCCTTCCTCCTCTTCCCTTGTAGTCTGTCCATTTCTATAATGACGACAGCTAGGAAAGAGTAGCGTTTGGTGCATTTACCTCATTTAAGTTTTATTGTCCAGCTGCATGAGCCAAAAGCAACAGGGACGTGGGGACAGTTTTGATGCTTGGGTTGAAAATGAATCCAAGATTTCATACAAAATGAACTTTGGATGAGGAGCTTTTAGCTGAGTTTCATGCACTTTATGAAACTCTGTGTGTGTGTGGGGGGATATTATAAATTTTTTTTTCAAATAGATTTTGTAGCTTTTGTTGGGTTCCCAAAGGAACCCTTATCTGCCAGCCCTAAGCCCATAGTCCTCTTGCCTTTCCGATCTATGCTGTGGATAGTCAATTGCTTGATAGTTGGAATGACATCACCATTATATGGTCCCAGGCTTATTCATTACTGAGAAAGGTGGGACTTTGGCTGGAAAGGAAGTTGTTGTTGTTGATTTTAGGTGCTGGTGAGTTGGGTTCTACTCATAGTGACCCTGTGTACAACAGAATGAAACCCTCCCCAACTGTGCCTATAATTATAACTGGGCATATAATCATTTTTATGTTTAAGCCAATTGATGCAGACACTGTATCAATCCATCTAGTTGAAAGTCTTCCTTTTTTTCATTGCCACTCTCTCAAACATGGTATTGATCCCTCCTGACAGCATGTCCAAAATATATAAGGTGCAGTCTAGCCATCCTTGCTTCCAAGGAGCACTCTGGTTGCACTTCTTCTAGCACAGATCTGTTGGTTCTTTTGGCAGTGCATCGTATATTCAATATTCATCTCCAGCACCATAATTCAAAAGCATCAATTCTTCTCTTGTCTCCCTTATTCAATGTTCAGCTTTCACAACCATATGATATAATTGAAAATATCACGGCAAGAATCAAGTACACCTTCATTTTCAATGTGACATCTTTTCAACACTTTAAAGAGGTCTTTTGCAATAGCTTTTTCCCAATTCAATACATCTTTTGATTTCTTGACTTCAGCTTCCATGGGTGTTGATTGTAGAACCAAGTAAAGCCACATCTTGGGCGACCTCCATCTTTTCTCCATGTATCATGAAGTTGCATACTGACACAGTTGTAAGGACTTTTTTCTTGATATTGAGGCACAGTCCACACTGAAGAGTGTGTTCTTTGATCTTCATCAGTAAATGTTTCAAGTCCTCTTCACTTTTAGCAAGTAGAGTTGTGTCATCTGCATTACATAGGTTGTTAATAAGTCTTCCTCCAATCCTGATGCTATGTTCTTCTTCATAATGCCCAGCTTCTTGGATTATTTGCTCAACATAGAAATTGAAAAGGTACTGTGAAAGGATACAGCCCTGATGCATGCCTTTCTTGACTTTAAACTAGGCAGTGTTTCCTTGTTCTGTTCGAACAACTTCTTCCTGATCCATGTACAGATTTCTCATGAGTACAATTAAGTGCTTTGCTATTCCCATTCTTTGCAGTTTTATCCATAATTTGTTATGATCCACACAGTCAAATGCCTTTGCATAGCTGATAAAAGATAGGCAGACACCTCTCTATTATTCTCTGCTTTTGGCCAATATCCATCTGAACATCAGCAATGATGTCTGTGGTTCCGTGCCCTCTTCTGAATCTGGCTTGATTTTCTGGCAATTCCCTGTCTATATATTGCTGCAGTCATTTTTGAATGATCTTTAACAAAATTTTACTTGTGTGTGATACTAATGATATTGTTCAATAATTTCCACATTCGGTTGGTTCCTTTTTCTTAGGAATAGGCACAAATATGGGTCTCTTCTAGTCAGCTGGCTGGGTAGCTGTTTTCCAAATCTCTTGGCATAAATAAGTGAGCACCTCCAGTGCTGTGTCTGTTTGTTGAAACATCTCAATTGCTATTCCTTAAATTCCTGGAGCCTTGTGTTTCATCAACTCCTTCAATGCAGCTTCCTCTTCTTTCTTCAGTATCATTGGTTCTTGATCATATGAAGTCTCTTGACATGCATGGTTGGTCATCCTCCAGTTCTTTTTGGTATAATACCACTGTGTATTCCTTACATTGTCTTTTGATGTTTCATGCATCATTTAACATTTTCCATATAGAGTCCTCTGCTATTGCCACTTGAGGTTTGAATTTTTTTCTTTAATATTTCAAGCTTGAGAAAAAAACAGAGCATATTCTTCCCTTTTAGTTTTCTAACTCCAGCTATTTGCACATATCATTATGTTTGATTTTGTCTTCTCAAACTGCCCTTTGAAATCTTCTGTTTAGTTCTTTAACTTCATCATGTCTTCCTTTTACTTTACCTCCTTGATGTTCAAGGGCAAGTTTCAGAGTCTCTTTTGACATAAAAGGAAGTAGAAGATGCGAATTTTATGCAAGGGAGGGAATGTTCAGTTTCCTACACTGTAGTCCCATGATCTCCAACCTTTTTGACACCAGAGAAGACAATTTTTCCATGGATGAGAGACAGGGCATGGGGGGTGTTTTCCAGATGATTCAAACAATGGGCAGAGGCTATAAATACAGATGAAGCTGCACTTGCTCACCTACCACTCACTTCATGTTGTTAGGTCTGGTTCCTAATAGGTGTTGTTAGGTGGTGTTGAGTTGGGTCTAGCTCACAGTGACCCTATGTACAACAAAACAAAACACTCTCCAACACTGTGCCAGACCTGGCACTATGTCAGTGCTTCTCTGGTATTCACGTATGTGTGTCATACAAACATACGTACATGTACACACACACACATATATGCAAGCTTTTTGTGCATGTCTGGTTCATGGCAAGTGCTTAATAAATCAAAGCTAGTGCTATTATTTTAATATTATTTAATTATCTGCAGGAGTTTTAGTAAATACAAGGATAGGCACTTAATCCAGCCTATGCAAATAACATGAAGCAAATGGGCCTTGAATGGAAAGGATCAGACCGAGATGTAGCCAACAGGATCTGGAAAGGTCTCCAGGCTCCTCTGAGAGTATCCTTGGTTTTCTGAGAACACACTGTCCCAATAGCAGCTGCCTGACCCTTCAGAGAGGACTCCCCCGACTAACCCAAGGGGTGCTGCCAGCCAGGAGCTTAGTCTCTTCCTAGAGATTCCCTGCAGGCTGGGGAGAGGTTGGCTTGGGGCTCCAGGGAACCCCTGGCAGCCAAGATCCCACTGGGTTTGCAGAAGCAGAGTGAACCCTTCCCACCTCCCTCACCTGAAACAGGACCTGGGCTCCCAGGTGCCTCCCCACAACTCTCCATCCGAGACTCTCCCTCTCTGTCTCCCATAACCACACAAACATGCAGATGCCCAGGCCCCGGAGCTCCCTCCAAACCCCAGAGCTCTGGTGCTCTGTGTATCTGGGAGAGCTCCACACCTCCTTTGGGAGTCTGAAAGATCTCACTGGGATCTCTCCTTCCCCACTTCCTACCTCCCAGACTTAACTTAGGATAACCTCTTTCAAACCTCAGGATTTTCCCCCAATTTGAGAAAAAACAACAACAACAACAACAAAAAAAACACAAAGGAGGTAAATGATAGTGTAAGTGAAGTAAACATATGATTTAAAATGGCAGTTTTGTGTTGTATATGTAATATATTCCAAAAATACATACAACTGGGGAAGACTTGCCTCCTCAAAGTAGAGTCAGCTTTAATGACAGGAATGGTGTAAGACCCTGGGACCTCTTTTTAGTGACATGGCATGATTCAAAACAAGAAAAAACATAGTGGCTGCAATGATGGGCTCACCCGTGAAAAGATAGTGTGCATGGCATAGTGTCTGGGAATGTTTTCTTCTGTCGTAAAAGGGTCGCTATGAGTCGGATCCAACTCAGTGGCACCCAACAACAAAACATATACAGTGCTCGCAACAAGCATTATTTTTCTGCCGTTACATTATTTTACAGTTAGCTCAGAGCCTCTGAAGCCTTCCCACCACCATGTAGCAGGCTACCTTTTTTAATCACCCAGAGGTTAATTTGTTTGTTATCTTTAGAGATGCTTCCTGAAGTAGCAAAGTTATAGAATTTGGAAGTAGTGTTGACAGCCAGGCGGACTCACAGCTTCCGATTCTACCGGGGCGATATCCATCTCCCTGCCAGGGGTGTTTTGATCAGATAGCCACTTAAGTTTCTCTATCCTCCTAATAATCATATCTTGGAAAAGGATTAGGAAGCAGATCATAAAACCAGGCATTTCCTAACAGCGGGCTATGGCATAACTTGCTAAGAATGTGCTTCTAATGCATTTTAATGACATGCTTTATAATATCTTATTAAAGATTGTAAGAGCATCTAATAATCATTTAATAAATATTAATGAAGCATTTACAAATTGCACCCTAATTTACAGTACTGGAACTTGCGTCCTGCATTGGACACGAATGCATGGGGGCATAGTGGCCCAGACTTCCACAGAGAGCCCAGATCTGTGACATTATGCCATCCTGGTATCCTAAGTGATTTTTAAAAATAATAATTCTTGGAGTGCAGTTCGGTGCAATGAAGCCTGATACCCAGAGCAGTTTTAGCAATTATTATTCTGTTTGGGGAACATTAAAACATAATCTACCATGAATTTATAATCCTTCGCTTCTCTCACACACACTTTTTTAATAATAGGCAATAATTATAGGCTCTTGTGCGGAAATTCCTGTGGATGTTGGAGGAGTGCTTTCTCCTCCCATAAACACCAGGCAGGCGGAGGATTTGTTGGGGGAGGTGACATTGGGTGAGCATGTGGCTGCCCTTCTCCTTGCCAGATGTGCCAGGAGCTTACCCATTCCTTCCTGGCACGGGGCTGCGAGTGGAGGAGTCCTGGCACAAACTCCCCAGCGCCCTGTCCTGCCGCCTTTGTGGCGCGTCTGTTGCAGAGGCTTCCAGGCTGAGCTCTGCTCTCGCCTGCAGTTCTCTCTGGTCCCCGCTGGTCTCTAGCCAGGACGATTTTCAGATGGGCTCAGAGTCACGTGGCTCCCAGGAAGCCCAAACTGGAAGAGCCCTGAGAAATCACCTTGTTTAACTCCTTATCTTCTAGACAAGGGCAGTGAGGTCCACGGGGAGGCCTTCGGAGGCCACGTGGTCACACGTTCCTCCCAGAGCATCAGCTTTGCGGCATTTCTTCCAGCTTTGTGGCCGAGGAGAAGGGGCATGTTCTGGGGAGATGGTGGGTGGGTAGTGGCACCTGCTCTGGGGGGTCCTGGAGCCTGCTTGGCCCCAGGAGTGAGTCCATCAGTGCCTCTGGATTTGCTAGCTGGACAGCCACAGTGGTGGCCCAGATGCTCTGTACTGAGAGGGACCGGCCAGCAGATGGTGCTGCAGGGATTCAAACTGGAGAAGGCCCTCTGCACAGCCCCAGGCCTGAGCGCAGCAAGTCCAGCAGCCAGGAGCTGCTGGAAAAGAGGGCTCAGGCCTCTTCCTGCTGGTCAGGGACACCTGCCTCCTACGGGGAGCTCTGGTCTTGCTGGGAAAGACAGCCCACTCCAGGCCAGACTGAGAGCCCTGGGCTTGGGATCAGCTCTTGGACCAAGCAGTGAACAGAGGGGAGACAGAAGGGCCCCCGCCAGCTGTTGTGCTGTCTGGGGCACCTGCTGTGTGCACAGGGCTATGGCCGGGGTTCAGGGTGGAAGAGTCAGCAGGAAGTTCTCCCTCCAGGGTGGAGGTGGATGTTTTTCTTCCCCTGTGGTTCGATGGCACAGGAATTGCTGCCTGGCTGCATGTAATATATTAAATTAGTCACTCGACGTGGGAGACCATGACAACGTGGATTTTCAAAGGAGTCTGAGTTACTTTACAAAACCATAGTATTTGATGGAGAAAGGACAGCTCTGGGCAGCCCCCTATTCCTGAATGTTTAGGCTCTCTTGTTCTTTACCCTCCTCATCTCCAACAACCCCCTCCTCCCTTTCCTCTGCGCCTCTCCTCAGCCCCGTCTTTTACACACGCACACGCCCAATTGTTGCCACGGCCTCACGTGGCTCTCCTCCTTCCCCCTTCTCCTGCACCTGCAGCCTTTCTGCACAGAGGTGCGGGGACACAGAAGAGGCTCAGGTCCCCTGGCAGCACCGGGTTCACCTGGCCTGCAGAAATATTCTCCGTGGACCTCTCGGTAATGAGGCCTGCGCCAACTCCCCTGCCCCAGTGCCCGGGGCCTGGCCTTCCTGCTGCCAGAGGGAATTCTGCCCCCAGGCCTCAGACTCAGAGAAAGCCGACACTCGGCACTGCCCATTCGGACATAGAGTACATTGCTCTGTGTCCTGGGTGCAGGAGAAGGATGTGCGTGGAGCGGCCCGTGCCCCGCCTGGTAACAGAGGGACCAGCATCACCTCTGAGGACGGCTGCAAGGGCCCTAGCTCCTGAGCCTCCCCTGAAATGGCTGTCATCACCCCTGGAGTCTGAGAGGAGCCCCTTAGAGGAGGCTAGGCTGGGGTCTGGCCGCCTTCCAGTTACCCCCGCAAGCTCCCCCGTCTCCCTGCTCAGAGGGTGCTCACTGCGCAGGCCCGCGGTGAGCATCTGCCTGCTAAGCCCTGTTCCAGCCTTCAGTGCCAAGAACAGGCTGCTCCCTTTGGGAGACGGAGCGCTTCCTGAAGGCAGGAGCTGCTTCTGACTCAACCCTCTGGCCCCTCGGGGACTCTCACAAATATTTGCTCCACAAATGTACGAGCAAATGGGTAGAGTGGATGAGTCATCTCTCTGGATAAGTTGATTAAATCTGTTTCATTTAACAAGTATGATATAATTCTCTGGGCCAGGAACTTATTGAAGGGTTTTTAGGCTAAAAGTCACATATGCCCTATAAAAACTTTAAAACTGCCACCATTAACTTACCTTCCCCACCTTTTTCAGTGGGGACCTGGAGGTGCAGACTGGTTAGGTCACTTGTTCAAGCCCAGGCAGCTAGCAAGAGGCAGAGTCAGCACTCAGACCTGAGTAGTCTGGCTGGGGAGATTTTGGTCCAAACTAATCCCTACAGTTCCTCTTGCCTCCAGGCTTATTCTCCTCCGATCAAGACTAATGTCCTTAGGTTTACCCAGTCTTGGAATAGGCAGACATACGCCCTAATCCCGGAAGCTACTTTGCAAGGATCAGCTTTCAGAAGGCAGAGCAAAGAGGGTTTTTAGATAGAAAACCAATGGTCCAATTATTGATTTCATCAGGAAAAGTAGATTTCTTTCTCCCTTCATCTCTGTAATATGTAGATTGCATTTTGGTGAGCAAGTAAGAGAGAGAGAGAGAGAGAGAGAGAGATGAGGGAAAGAAACAAAACTAGATAAAAAAAGAAGGAAGAAAAAATGAGTGAAGGAGAAAGGAAAGGAAGCCAGGAGATGAAATGGGAAGAAAGAGGGAGAGAGGAAAAAAGATAAAGGAAAAAAAATAAGAGAGGGGAAAAAGAAGAGAGAAAAAAAGAAAGGAAAGTAAGGAAGGAAAGAGAGGAAGGAAGAACTGGTGAAAGAAAGGAGAAAGACAGGAAGGAAGAAAGTAAAAAGAAAAGAAAAGGCTTTACTGAATCACCAGTACAGAAACAACATCCTCAGTCCTGAGAAGCTGGCTTCTCATCTGCCTGTTGCTTGGCCCAGTTTCCTTGCCCTGAAGCCTGCAGAAATATTGGAAGTCAAGATCCAATATAATAATTGGCTTACAGATCTGAAGATGGGTAGCGAGCGTCTCCCATTTCCAAGATTCATTAGTGCAGCTCTCCCCATAATAGAAGGGCTTGCTCTACATGTAAGCCATTTTCTAATCAAATTGGCACACGGTCCATGTTCTGACTTGCTATAAATGGGCCGCCGTAAAATTGGCCTGCCTTGGCGAAGGACTGCAGTGAGATGGGATGGCTTTTTTCTCGACACTCGATCAGCGTCAACTCCTTGTTCAATTGCAAGAGGAGGCTCCCGCTTTTTAAATTCCACCCAACATACCCGTGTCTTCTATTTGTGAAAGATTCCCAAAGGATGTTGGTATTGCTCTGGTTTTCTTCGAAAATGTGAAGCAGCTGTGAATTATCACAGGACTTAGTCTACCCAGAAAAATGTAAGGCGAACGTGCAGATTTTGTAGAAAACTGAAACCCCCAGCAGTTGCTGCTCCACAAAGCCAGCAGGCTGCAGAAGGCCCAGGAGAGCTTGTGTGACCATGGGTCAGGGTGGGTGTGAAGCCAGGTCTGTGTCACAGGGCAGGCCTGGAGAGCTTTGGTTTCCCCGTCTGCAAGACAGTGAGAATTGAATGTGGCCAGACACCATCAGGCACCCTTAACCAAGGGTTACCAGGGATGTTAAGGGGGAAGGGCAACCTAGAAACAGAATCGGATCAGTATGAGCCAGAGGGCGTGTGCAGCTTGGCGGGGCTGCTACAGGAGTCGATGTGCCCCGTAGGCAGAGAACGTCCTCAGTGGCTCCTCTGCTTGTCTTCTCTGTCAGGAACAATCATCTGCAGTCAGGCTGGAACCCACTTTGGTAGGAACCATGGTAATAGAGTCTTAGCAGGCTAGGGACATGGCTTGGTGGTAGAGCCCCTGTCTAGTGTGCATGAGGCTCTGGGTTCCATCCCTGGCACTGCAAACCCTTCCATCACCAGCACCGCAAAACAGAAAATAAAGAAAAAAAGAAAAAAAGGCATTAGCACTAAATGAGCACTTTTCCCAGACTAAACACCTACGAGCCTGAGGCAGTAGACAGGCTTGGATGGGTTGTCACTGCAGATTGTTGGGAAGCGTTGGGGAGAAGCCCGCATCCCGGGGCCCTCGGTGCAGGTGGCAAACTCCTTGGACATCCACAGTATGGAATGGCTGAGGCAGGGAGCTCCTCTGCACCGGGAAGGAAGGAGGCTCTTCCAGGGAGGTCTCGGGGGCTGGCGGGAGAAGTATGTCACTGGGGAGGCAGTGTGCACGTCAGGAACAGCAGTGGATGGCTGGAATTCCATTCAGCACAGGTCGCAGGGGCAGAGTCCACTCCATCCCTGAAGGCATCCCTGCCTTCAGAAAGTGAGTGAAGGAGGCTGGCCCTCTCCTCCTGTCTGCAGGTTGGAATGAGTGGGAGGATGAGAGGGGGAACGTGAGGGGGAACAGGAGAGGAAGAGAAGGGAAAAGAAGAGAAGGGGAGTTACCAGGTGCTGAGAACTTAGACAAGGTAGAAACACAAGGTTTAGCCCCTGCTCCACTTTTCCTTTAAGAAGCTGTTGTGGTGGTTGTTAGGTGCTGTCAAATTGGGTGCAACGCATAGTGACCCAATGTACAACAGAATGAAACACTCCCCGGCACTGTGCCATGCCCAGCACTGTTGTCAGTCCTTCTCTGTTATTCATCGCATTTTCAATGGCGGATTGTTTTGGGGGTGGGCTGCCAGGTTCTCCCTAGCCTGGAGCACCTGGAGTTCCTAGGTGGTCTTCCATCCAGTGACTAACCAGGCTGACCCTGCCTAGCTTCTGAGATAGGTGGGATTGAATGCCAGGGAGCTATGGCTGCAGACTTAAGAAACTGAAAACATTGTAGATATGGAGTCTGTGTAAGTCATCTTTAGCACAAGGACACAGAAGATCATGGCAGGTGACACTGTAGGGAACACTTTGAAAACCCAGTGTCTCCTTGTGAAAGAACTCAACATAATTGCAAGGAAAAGGCAGGTGGGGGAGTGAGGCCAAGCTGAGGCGTTGGCTGGCTGTGAACGATGGGATGCCACCGTTATTAGGCAGTTACCAGCTGCGTGGATTTCTCTGCAGGGCGCAGATGAGGTAAGGGGGGCGGGGGCGGGGTGAGTGGCGGGCTGGAAGCATTGGTACTGTGTTCGTTAAGGTTCAGTCTCTGCTGCAGGGATTCACACCACAGGCTCTGGGTTCCGTGGCTCTGGGTTTGAGTCCGAGTCTGCTTGCTCCTGACTCAGGGCATGCGGTTGAGCCTGCGGGCCTCACCTCTCTCCCCTGTGAGCTGGAGGTGATAATGACGATGCTTAACCACATAGGGTACTATAAGAGCTGTTCTGTAGGAGGAAGAAGGCAGAGCGCTAGGTCGTGCCTGGCCGGGACTGGGTGGGGCTGGAGAAGAGGCCACTGAGGTTGGGAACCACCAATCCAATACTCACCAGACTGTGACTGTCTCTAAGCACCTTCAGAAACATGGACAGAAGAGAGAAGTAGGTGAGGCTGCCCAGGAAGCCCCGATGGGAGAAGGACGTGGCAACTCATGCCCGAAATGATCCCCAAATAGTTGGCCATTGAAAGCCCTGTGAGGGTCCCTGTGAGTGGGATGGACTCAAGGACCCCAACAACATCAGAGGGTGTCCTCAGGATTTTGCTCAACCACAACACCCGGAGAAGCCCTCTGGCCACCTTTGGGTGGCTGCTGCTTTGAAGACAGGTGATTGGGGCTACCAGAGCAGCCTCCTCCTTGGGGGAAAGGGACAGAGGCCCCTCACCTGGGTGCTCCTTAGGCTTCATGTGCGTTCAGATCACCAGGGGGTCTTGGAAATGCAGATTCTGCTGCCATTGCTCTGGGCTGGGGTCTGAGGCTCTTCATTGGTAATGAGCTCCCGGGAGAGGCCCACAGTACTGGCCCACAGTCATGCTTTGAGAACGAAGGTCTGGGCCACTTCTGGAGAAGAAGGCCCTTGAGATTCTGCACCTTCCTGCCCCGCCCACCACTGCCCGTTTAGCTGTGGGCTTGGCCCATTTATCCTGGCTAAAGGTCCTCCTGCTCCGTGTGATTATCCCTCACGATACTGATTATGTTATTCACTTAAATAAAATGCACCCTATCGAACGCACCACACACAAAAAGAATATTTATTTGAATATTAAGTACAGATAAGACTTCCCCTGGGATTCTTTCAGAGCACATTCGCAGGATTTAATTGCAAGTTTTCCTACTCACTTTCTCTCGGAACGCTCCTTGTGAAAATATTTTCTTTCCGAAGGTAAAGCTCTGCTCTGTTGGTTTATTATTATTATTATTTTAAATCTGAAGAGCTCTCTGAGCTCAGTCATTACTTCCAGTGTCTAATTAATACTGATGATGACAAAGCAAACAGCCAGATGACCCAGATTTTCCTATTAAATTGCCTGCAAATTCCATGAACGCCTGCTCATTGCTTCAGAACTTTTCAGAAATGCATTTTTCCAGGGAAGATTCCTTAAGCTTAGGGTTTTAAGAACTCATTTTTTTGGGGGAAGCGTATGTCTTCTGGCACTCCTTCCAGGAAGAGTGTGAATGTACACGCACACACACACACACACACACACACACACACACACACACACACACACATACACACAGAGCAACACAAACCACCATCACCCAGCCAGCTCTTGCAGGCAACTGAACTGGAAAATTAGAAAACGAGTACTTCTCAAAACTTTCAGGCACCAGAATCATTCCCAATCCTTAAATGATGACATTTTGTGAAGTCCTAGAAATGAGGAATAGAAAAGACCTCTTAGAACAGTGTAAAGATTTCTGCAGATGCATAAATCAGCATGCCTTAGCAAGCCAGCCTGGCTTTCACCTGATGTTAGGCTAGAAAATCATTCACTGCTTCCATTGTCCAATGGACTGGGTCACCTCACTTGTCTTTTTCATGGTAGCACAGTAGTAGCTCTGTGATTTATTTCTGCGGACATTCTTTACTATCTGTAGACATGAACCTGTCATGTCCAAGCACACAACTTTCAGAAGCATCGGCCACTTGGCAAAATCCGAGTTTTCCAGCCTCGTGGTTCTGTTTGCTGAACATCTCAGCACCTAGGGATGTCGGTCCGGTCCTTTTTCCAACTTACACAGAAAACAAATTGCAAGCACAGAAAAAAATGAGACATGCTGGACTCAGATTAGTTCCTTGCATTGAAAAGGCACCTATAGGGTGCATTCTGAGTGGGGGACTCTTTTAATTGCTTTGCAAGTATTAGCTCTTTCAGGCCATGTGTCTGTCCTTTGTGGTGTGGGCAGACGCAGGCACGGAAGTTCGTCCCTCAGCTGATGAGGAGTGGAGTGGAGATGTGAATCTCGGAAATCTGGCTGTAGAGTTTGTCCTTGTGACCATTTGAGATGCTTCTCCCACGTCTGTCAATTAACAGGACCAAGATGGTTGCCCAGGTAAAGCCTTGGCCTGTGTGTCTGCTGAATTGATTTAACCAGGATGCAGATTAGGAAATGATCAACTTCTGATAAGACTATCATTAGAGTTCTGTAACATCTAAGGAGAAGCCAGAAAGAGTCAGGCTATAATATCTTAATTTGAAAACGTCTTGAGAACCTTTCTTCTACCCACGTGGAGAGACTCAGATGCAATGTAAATCGCCCAGCTGGCCCTTTCCATTGTTTCCACCTCTGGGTGTGGTTCCCTACCAGAGGCATGATGGGAAATTCTGGGTGGAGATGTTCTGTGACTTAAGCACAGTTATCTGGCTGTGGGGTAGTGACGGTCCCAGGAGTCTGGTTCAGGGACGCATGCCAACTTCTTTTCATTCCTCAGGACATTTTAGTGGTTATTGTTTAAATTTTCTTGGACTGAGCAAGAGGCTTGGGTGGGGTCTGGAGGGCCATTATCACCCCTGATTATGAAGGAAAGGGGTGATGGTTGTTTCTGCTGTGGAAACAAATAGAAATCATCTTTGCAATAACAGCAATCTCTTCCTCCAATCCTGCTCTGCCTCAGTTCACAAAATCCCTTGTTAAATCTAAGAATAAAAATGTGCCTGGGGTAATAGTTCATTCTTAGAATAAATAATAGGAAATAGTTTCCCCAGCCCCGCCCCGCCGCACTTTGCCGGAGATCAGATGCAGAGACATTTCATGGTTTAACTTTCCGAGGAGTTTGGATATATCTGACCAGTCACGAGGTTGCCCTTTCATTCCAAGACCAGTATCCAGCCTGAAATTAATAACTCCAAGAGATGACGTAATTGCAGGGAGCTGGAGAATGCAGGGGCTGATGGGGATCTCAGCTCCCTACTGCTTGTGGCTCCTACCTCTTGCGTGGAGTAGGTCTTCATGATCCCTCTGTCTGGACAGCTTTGTCTCCGACATGAGCGGCTCCCTCTCATGTGGCCAGTGTGCTACTTACTCAGTGAGCACATGGTAGCCTGAGCATAAGAAAGCATTTTCTCCAAAGAAAACAGTTCCTGAAAACCTGTAATGTGAAGCTCCTTCAAGTTCTAGGGACATCCTGACCTCTGGCATGCCTTTAATCAAATAACCAACCCTTGAGTCTCTCCTGAGATTTCTATCCGCAGAAGTGGCCCTCTTGATGTACATAATAATGCCATTAAATGATAAGGTTTCTAAAGGAAAAGCAGGAGAAAGGTTCCCAGTTATGTACTGCCTGGAAGGTACCATGCCACAGGCCTTTCAGGAAGTGCTAAAGATACTAAGCATCTTGAGACCGTATGATGTGCTCAATAAGGCATCCCCGAGGAGTACGAGCCATAAATGAAATAGGTTAGAACTTTCAACATCTGGGCTTATGTGTTCACGTTTACATATAGCAACAAATCCATTATTGTAGGTGGTTATTCCTCCTTAGTATTTGGCCTTGCTAGGTCCTTTGCTCCTTGTCTCATTCCTAAAAGCTGGCATTTTTTACAAAACCCCGTGAAGTCTGAGCAACAGATTCTGGTTCTCCCCAAGGTTAAAATGGAAGTGTCACAGGAAAGCTGGGCGCCTGCCTCACGACGTTCTCTCAGAGGCGTTTTCTTCGCTGAGACTTCATGAGCCAGAACCAAGTTAATTAATCATGGCTGGCTTGACTCATTGTTGTGACTTTTTGTTTTTATTTTTTTAATTGATTGTTTCTCACTTCCTTGCCTGAATCCCAAACACTTGCTACCAACATAAACTTTTTCCCCTCCTTATACCGGAAGGAAGCAGTCATCACACATGATGGGATCCATATTTGTTAAGCCACCATAAACGGTCCTGTCTATCTGGAGTCGGGGCACCGGGCATGTAGGGTATATTTGTAAAAAGCAATGGCTTGACTGCACCAAAATGACTGCTTTTCTTCAGGGGCTTCAGGTCTTCATAAAGTCAGGCATCTAAAAGATACCACATATAATTCCCCAGAAGTATGACTCAGTAAATTAAATCCTTTTGTTTAATACATTCGTCTTTCATGGTGCTGGGGACAGAACCCAGGGCCTTGGGCATGGCAGACAAGCACTCTACCATTGGGTTATTTCCCTAGCCCTATTTTTTACTTTCTTATTCAAAAGAATCCATGCAGAAATGCCTACTGTCATTACAGAATTGGAGGTTGTCCTTTCCAAGATAGGCACTCTGGCTTTACCATTAGGTGCCCTGGAGAGCTATTAGCTTTTATGAGTTGAACACCTACCATGTGCCAGGCCAGGTCTGGGTTGGTTTGATGTTCTACATACCATATCACATTTAGTTACTATGATAACCCTATAGCTAAATAAATCCGCTGCTTAATTATCTTGTTATTGCTATTGTTTATTTGAACTTCTTAAATCAGTACATGCTCATTGAAGAGGCTGAAATGACATAAATTGAAATGCAAATATTTTTTTAACCATGTTAGTACTGATGGGCCCCCACGCACCTCTCAGCTGCAGGTCTGTGCTGTGATAGGCATGGTCCTTCCTTTCTTACTCATTCTTACACTCTATTAAAGAGATCCTCAGCAAAGCAGCCACTTAATTAAAGGAAATGTACATTCTGTGTTGTGACAGCCACCGACTGGGGCCACACCATGTGTGGTTCCAAGTTACCTACCCTTGTCAAAAAGATAGTATCAAAACTTTCAATTTGGCAAGGAAGCTATTGTTCTCATTTTTTAAAGAGAAGGGATCTGGGATTTCTAAAGTATCATTCGCTTGGTCAAATCCCCAAGCTGTGTTGGGGGAAAGTTGTTGCTGTTGTTGTTAGGTACCGTTGAGTCTGGTCCAACTCATAGTGATCCTCATAGGGGTTTCAATGGCTGAATGTTTCGGGATTGCTTTGGGAGTGGGTTGCCACGCCCTTCTCCCATGGGGGAAAGTTGCCAGGGTTTAAACCCAAGTCATTTGATCCAGTGCTTCTCCTGAAAGCCTCTCTCATCACACATTAATTTTATCAATTGCTAGGCTTTGTCAAATTCTTTAAATGTGCTCAGTGCTTTGCTTATTACTCCAAATGGATTATCCTCTTTTAATCTCACAAAAAGACACTAGGCAGGTACCATGTGATCCCCATGACACAGGTGGAGAAGTTGAGACCAGAGAGATCATATAGTGTGGTTAAGGTTACATGGGGCTGAGATTTAGCTCAGTTGGTAGAGTGCTGCTCCACACTCTCTGAGGGCCGTAATTCAATCCCCAGCACCGCAAAAATGGAAGAAGGATGTGGCAATCCACTCCCAAAGCAATCTGAAACAATCAGCCACTGAAAACCTTATAAGAGTGACTGTGAGTTGGACCCGACTTGATGGGACCTAACAACAATGTTACCTAGATGAAATACAAGGACTGGACTCAGGCAGTCTGACTTCTGAGCCTCCAGTTTCTGCTGGGGAGAGAGCTGGATCTCCCTCCACAAGGCCCCAGTGGATTGATTTCAGAGAAATCTAATTTGGTGGAAATTATCCCAGTGCAAACATCAAGAAGCCAAGTGTAGAAATCTATGCATTTATGAAGTCAATACATGTTTTGTTGTAAAGAGGTGCAATAGTGTAAACATGATTGCATTGCCATAGAGCAGCAACAGAGCACCTGCCCAGCACACGTGAGGCGCGGATCGGGTGGGGTAGTAGAGTGAGAAATGTAGCTATCTGTGGTTTGTGCCGGTCGCCGTGATGCTGGGAGCTGTGCACAACGCTGAATCACCGTGCAGTTGTGGGGCTTAGCCCTGCCATCAGGGTGGGGTTCTCTGCAACACCTCCTAGCTTTATGACTTTAGGAAGTCACTCTACCTTGCCCTGCCTCAGTTTCCTCACTTCCAAAACAGAGCTAAGGACACTGCCTCCATAGGAAGTTGGGAACACTAGCTAAGCTCAGAGAGGGCTGAGAACCTTTTCTGGCATGTTGTAAGCATCTGATACATTTTAGCCAGCATTAACATGAAATTTGTTTCACTAAGCATGATTAAAATAACTCTCTAGGCAGCTTAGTTAAAACTGAGCAAAATATAAAGGTTTTTCCACATCGATGTACTTTGTCTTCTTCCTCCTTGCAAACCCAGTGTCCTACCTTATGCCCTGTCCCGCCTTTGATGGTATTGTTTATAACATCACCTTCCCCAACCCTTGTTCGGCAGCTGTCCCAATGCTTATTCACCTAGTAGGGGCCGCTCCTGGGTCCCACTTCTAGAAGCCCTTGCCTGATACCTCCTGCCACTATTTGCCCCATCAAGAGGCTTCCCTGCTGCCTGTTCTTCGGATGCCTGTGGTATGCTGTTTTCTACTCATGACTTTGCATCCTAATCTTCATCTTATTCATCTCCCTTCTCCTGAGACTTTCTCTTCTTTTGAAAATGAGCTCTGAACCATGCATGTCTGCACCGTTTCCATTAGTACCATGCTGGGCTCGTGGTATATACACAGTCTGAGTGTCTATATCTTATGTGTATCATCCTGAAGTGCGTTTTTAAAAAGGCAGACTGTAGTAGTTACCCTGGGCACTTTGGAACACGCATTTATAAGGAATACCATGTTGCTTCAGAAGAATTTATAACGATTACAAAAATGGCAAAGCTGTAAAATGTACACAGCTACGCACTGATTTGAATTATTGCAGTGCATGCCACCAATCTTCTCTGCTGCCTTTCTTCAAAATGATTGACGATTGTCCTGAAAACTGGAACTCCTAACGTTATATTATTACACACAAGAAAGCATGTGCGTCTATTTATCCATTCATTTATTTTGGGTCTTCTTATTTCTTTTGACTCCGACTCCCTCCAAAACAGGTAGCTCTCTTACCAGTTTCCTCTTGCACTTGAAACTTCCGCCATGTTCAATTATTGCTCTTCTGTGACATCACTGAGTTATTTGCATCTTCTCCTCTCTTCTGAAATTTTTCCTTTTTTCCCATGGATACATTGTCTAAAAGACAAAATAAGAACAGAAATCACTGACACATTTTTCATCTCTCCAAGACAAGCACGATGTCTTTCTTTAACAGAGCGAATTCCTACTGTTACTGTAGCATTTTTTCTGTGTTTTGTAATTGTGGGTTTCTTCATGTTTTTCAACCCATAGGTGATGAGCTCCTGCCGTCTTTTAGTTTTGTTTTTGTTTATTCATTTGTTTTATTTTGTTTTTCTTTTCGAGACTGAGTCTTACACTATAGTCTAGACTGGCCTCAAACTCGCAATCCTCCTGCCTCAGCCTCCAGAGCCTTGGGACTCACACTCACACCCCACCACGCCTGACTTCCTGTGGTCTTTGTTACAATTGCATTCATGATCTCTGGCAAAGTGCCATCTAGAAAGTGCTCTATGTATGGGTAGGAGTTATGAATGGACAAACGAAAAGATTCCAAATATCCTGGTCTCCAGCGAAAGCGAGCCATTGAGATTCAGTTCTCATCTTGCAGAGTCAGTCTGATGTATGGAGAGGGAGAGCAGACTAGTAATAAGGTCAGGTTGAAGCGGGAAGTACTGAGAGGCTAGAACTCAAAGTCAGAAGAAGGATGCAAAAGGCTGAGTCTCAGAAAGAGTCTGTGGCCCTGTTGGCTAGACGAAGATAGGCACCGGAGGAAGATGAATCTCTGCTATTAAACATCCCGCTCAACGAGGAGCGCAGAGGGGCTCGTGCTGAAGCTTATTGCTTCCCTTCCTAACCTTTCATAAGTGCTTACTTGGCAGCCCTATCAAGAGTGGTATTTGATTCTAGAAGCATCTTAAAGGAGCAATGCCTGACCTTCCACGTTCCCTTTTTTCATTTAGGCCATAAAATATATTGGTTTTGTGCATTACTGCTGTGGGAGAAAAAAATATCACTTGTTAGTTTCCAAATGAAATGACATTTAGTGAAGTGTATATTTAAAATACTTTTCAAGGTTGGCTTTTAGAGAACGTGTGCAGAGGGTCTTTCTTCATCCTAGATGGTAAGAGCTACAAGCTCCTTTTGTTCTCTGAACCACCCCGTCATGACTATGGGGAAAGGCTTTGTGAGCCTCAGCAGGTCTGGCCATAATGCAGTGAGCCCTCTGGGCCTCGCAGTTTTGTGATGATCTCAGTTGCCACAGAGACGTGGGCCCAGGGTGATTTACAGCCACCTTGCAGGATTGGCCCTTGGTCTCCAGGGATGGAGGTGAGAAGGTTGCCTGTGTTTGCACTTGATGATCCCCACTTGAAGAAGGAGAGAGCCAGACACCGCGGTGCAGGGCTGTGATCCCAGGGACTTGGGACGCTGAGGCAGGAAGATCCTGAGTTTGAAGCCAGAGGCAGCCTGTGCAACTTAGTGACACTGTCTCAAAATAAAAAAAGAGGGATTGGGGTGCTGGGGGTGCAGCTTAGTGGGACAGTGCTTGCCTAGCATGTATAAGGCCCTGGGTTCAAGCCACCCAGTGCTGCCAAAAAAAGGTAGAGAAGGAGGAGAAGTCTGTGGTCACTTGGCACTAAGGCTACAGATGCCATGAAGTTGGCTCTCAAAGTGACCAGTCATGTTCATTTCCAACCAAACAGGTGGTGGTGGACGTAGATGGGAGCTGTCAGTAATGAGGGTGGCAGTGGTGACTCTGATTTACAAGTAAAAATGCCCCAAAATAGAATAATATAACAAGAACATAGACAAAACAATATGGTATGCTATTCAGGAAGAATAAAACAAACCAAATCAAACCTGCCCAGGCTAGAGATCATTTGAAATGTCCTCTTTGTCATCTATGGATCTCATTTTCTTTAATTTGCTTCTTTCGAAGGGTAACAGAGCTATTTACATGGCTGCTGTTGGATTTTGCCTTTGATAGATATTCTCTGTAATAGGAACGTTATAATATGACTTCACATTTCGTGGGTCAGTAGGGCTACTGCTTTCTTTAAATGTTATCATTGTGCTTCTGTGAGTCTGACAAGCCTTTGTGATTTTAAAAGACAGGTGATAGAAGTATTAATCTTGTTATAAGAGGTGACATTTTATTTAGTTAACAAAAACCAAAGCTGTCACTGGCACAACATTTAAAAAAAAACACCTGTATTGTGGCAAGGGCCTGATAATAAAATATTTCATGATTACAAATGTAGTACATATTATAAAGAATAATAGGAAAACATGAAGAACATATCACTGCCACTTTAATTGTGTTATACATTTGGCTTTAAGTTTTGCATTTAGAAATGTCCATTTTGAGTTAATTTTTGTATAAAGTGTGAGGTTCAGGTCAAAGTTTGTGTATGTGTGTGTATGTGAGCGTGGACATCCAATTATTCTAATATCATTTGGTCAGGGGTCTGTTACTGTTTGTAGATTTTTAAAAGTTGGTTGGTATCGGGATTATAATATGCTTGCCCCTCCCGGTCTACAAGGAATCAGTATTTTAGTACTTCAACTGGAATGCAGGAATCTTAGCATCCACATTCATTAGCTTGATTGTGGTGATTATTTCACAGTGTTTACATGTAGCAAACATCAAGTCGAGTAGCTTAAATATATACAACTTTGATTTGCTAATTATATCTCACTGAATGTGGAAGAAAACAGAAACCTTATCACCATAGGTCTCTTTACCTTCTTTGTGGTGCGTTGATCAGATGTTGCATATGTAGATACATTGCAGAGCGAATCAAATTCACTTCTTAATTCATATCTTTAGATGCATTTTTGGGAGCTCAGGAGGAGTACACTTGTCTGTACTCTCTCTGTATAATATATATTTCACGTATAAATCAGTGTGTATGCAACTGTACCAGTTTCCTTTTTAATAATTGGGGATACTTCTTCTCAGTCCTTTATTCTTTACATTCTTTTATTTTTATCTTGAGTGATCTATTTCATAGATTTCTTTTTTTTTGGTGGTACCTGGGAATTGAACCCAGTGTCTCACAAATACTGTGTAAGCACTCTACCTCTAGGGTGCACCCCAGCCCTTTTTTAATTTTTTAAATTTTGAGCTAGAGTCTCGCTAAGTTGCACAGGCAACTTCTGATCTCAAACTTGTGATCCACCTGCCTCTGCCTCACAAGTCACTGGGATCCCAGGCATGAGCCACCACTCCTGGCTATTTTTAACAAAAAATAGGAGCCATCACAACTGTGAACTTTTTTTTATCTTCAAAAGAGTGCTTTTTTGTACATTTTTCATATCTGCTTTTTAAAACCATTTTTATAAGTGCATGTTATCTCACTGTGTTCATGTCTGACATTTATTTTCAGTTTTCATATTATTACATATTATAGTGTTTAGATAGTTTTCTTTCATTAATAATGTTGTGGTTAATTAATATTTATAGAAACACTTGTGTGCCTCTGTGTTTATTTTCTTAAGAGCTGTTCTTAGAGTCATTTTCATAGTGTAAAGCAATGGTCCCCAACCTTTTTGGCACCAGGGTCTGGTTGTGGGAAAGACAGTTTTTCCCCAAAAGGGGTGGGGAGGATGTTTTATAATGATTCAAGTGCATTACATTTATTGTGTAAATACAGATGAAGCTTCACCCGCTTACCTGCCACTTATACCAGTACAGGTTTGTGACCAGGAGTTGGGGACCCCTGGATTAAAGGATAGAGGAAAACACTGACTTATAAATTTTGGTCTCCAGTGCTTCCTAAGTAAATATCCTTTGTTTTGCTTTTGTTTTTCAAAACATAAAAAGAAACTTTCAATACAAATGCATAAAATATGTATCAAAAGTTCCTAAATCTTTATACCCTTTAGTAAAATTTCAAACACTTGTTATATGCTGTCAGAGGCTGGGAGTCAAAACCTTTTTCTTTTGGTTAAGAAAAAAGTAGAAAGACACAAAGTAAACTGTGAATACAGATCTAAATTTTATTTTAGCCATTTGCATCCAGCAGCTCCTGAATACACGTGAGTGACTAATCCTACATCCTGGTTTGCCTTGTGTACCTCACTTTCCGTCTGTGTCCTTGGTATAATCACTTAATATCTCCCCCTTCACACCCCTTAACTCATGTACCTTTCCTTGTTTGGATAATAAATTATCTGGTCACTCTAGTGAGGCATCCTTGGATATTAAGAAAACCACATTAGAGTAGGGCAAGAATAATCAAACATAGCATATGTATTGCTAACCTCTGTTTATTTTGTTGGTGGCAGATATCACAAATTGATCAGAGTTTCCTTTCCTTTCCTTCCTTCCTTCCTGCCTGCCTGCCTGCCTGCCTGCCTGCCTACCTGCCTTCCTTTCTGAGGTAGTACTGGAGGGTTGATCCTGAGGCCTCATTCATATTTAGGAAGCTGTCTACCACTGAGCTGCACCCCCAACCTCATTTTAAATTTTTTATCTTGAGACAGGGTCTCATGAAGCTCCACCTGCTGCCTCTGGCCTTGTACTCGTGATCCTCCTGCCTCTGCCTCTGAGTCTGAGTCTCTGGGATTGGAGGCGTGGCTCACCCCATCCAGCAGATTTCCTTTCTTTGACACAAGCGATTTGGCTCCAGAATGCTGCTCGACACAGACCCCTAGGGCCTTACTACCATCTGGGCAGAACTGAGCCATACAATGGAGCCTATGTGGCAAGGCACATAGGTGACCCTCTCAGTCCCACACATTGTGGAAGACGCCAGTGCCTGATCACAGCCAAAGGCCTGATCACAGGCCTTTGGGGAGGGTCACATGTGCCTGCCAGACAAGGCAAGCAGGATTTTTTTTTTTTTAACCAAATTGGAGCCCTGAGCGATGCACTTTCTGCCTCTCGTCCCTCTCCTGCTCCTCTCTCCTTGTCCACCGTCAAGTCTCTGCTCACCCTTGCTCTGGGCCTGAATCACACACCTGGAGAAAAATTAATTACATAATGAATTAATTCAGCATCGTCTTTGAGCCAAGTGATTAGAAACAACTTGCTGCTTTCTTTCATGCGGAACCTTCTAACTTTTCCCCCTTCTTTTTTTTTCCCATAGGTTTCAAGGCAACAGATGAATTGTGAACGAGAGCAGCTAAGGGTAGGTGCATCTGCTTAGAAAATGCTTCCCGTGTCTCATTTTCTGTATGATAAGCAAAAAGTTCCCTGTCTCTCCCAAGACACTGGTTCTAAATAACAGGCTTCATCTTAAGACTGGTAGAGTTGGAAATATTTATCCCAGCTAATTTAGTATTGATTGAGCTGGTAAATACAGTATATCTTCTTTTGAAGTGCCATTATAGAAGATATGGATTTTTTGATTTAGATTCAGCAATAAATACTTCTCTTCTGGAATTTGTTTGACAGCGCTGTCCTCTTCTTATGTACAACGTGAGGTCTAAGTAATAACAAAGGTCAAAAGCATACCTCGCTGCCTTCTTACGGCGAGCGTCAGGGTGTTTGCTGAGTGGGTGAAATGCACCTTCACTGTGGGCTGGGGTGAGTGAGCAACTGACGTGTCAAGGGCATCTTTAAAGAGAACTTGAATCATCCATAGAGTTGGATTTTAGTGTTGTTTGTGTGGGAGAGAAAGCCAGATTGGACACCTGGTATTCTACTTTCTTACTCAAAAATGAAACTCAGCACTCAAGTGT